>JAFMOD010000880.1:1372274-1389104 GCA_019802435.1 Corydoras maculifer | reverse complement strand
CACAAAGTATTGACTCAGGGGGGCTGAATAATTTTGCACATCGCACTTTTCAGTTTTTTATTTGTAAAAAAATTGTTGATTCATGTATAACTTTCATTCCACTTCACAATTGTATACCACTTTGTGTTGGTCTTTCACATTAAATTCCAGTGAAATATATTTATGTTTGTGGTTGTAATGTGACAAAATATGGCAAAGTTCAAGGGGTATGAATACTTTTGCAACCCACTGTATGTACAGTCATGGCTAAAAGTTTTGAGAATGATCCAAATATTAATTTTTACAAAGTCTACTGCTTCCGTTTTTATAAAGGCAATTTGCATATACTCCAGAACGTTATAAAAAGTTAGCAGCCTAACAGCAATTAGTTGCAAAGTCAACATTTGCCTAGAAAATAAACTTTATCCCCAAAATACATTTCAACTTCATTACAGCCCTGCCTTAAAAGGACCAGCTAACATCGTTTCGGTGATTGCTCCATTAACACAGGTGTGGGTGTTGATGAGGAAAGGGCTGGAGATCAATCTGTCATGATTAAATAAGAATGACACCACTGGACACTTTAAAAGGAGGCTGGTGCTTGGCATCATTGTTTCTCTTCTGTTAACCATGGTTATCTCTAAACAAACACGTGCAGTCATCATTGCACTGCACAAAAATGGCCTAACACGGAAAAGTATCGCAGCTAAAAAGATTGCACCTCAGTCAACAGTCTATCGCATCATCAAGCACTTCAAGGAGAGAGGTTCCATTGTTGCCAAAAAGGCTCCAGGGCACCCAACAAAGACTAGCAAGCACCTGGACCGTCTCTTAAAAGTGTTTTAGCTGCGGGCTCGGGCTACCAGCAGGGCAGCGCTTGCTCAGGAATGGCAGCAGGCAGGTGTGAGTGCATCTGCATGCACTCTGAGGCGGAGACTCTTGTAGCAAGGCCTGGTCTCAAGGAGAGCAGCAAAGAAGACACTTCTCTCCAGAAAAAACATCAGGGACAGACTGATATTCTGCAAAAGGTACAGGGAGTGGACTGCTGAGGACTGGTGTAAAGTCATTTTCTCTGATGAATCCCCTTTCCGATTGTTTGGGACATCTGTAAAACAGCTTATTCGGAGACGACGAGGTGAGCACTACCACCTTGTCTTGTCTTGTCTCATGCCAACTGTAAAGCATCCTGAAACCATTCATGTGTGGGATTGCTTCTCAGCCAAGGGAATCGGCTCTCTCACAGTCTTGCTTAAAAACACAGCCATGAATAAATATTGGTTCCAGAATGTCCTCCGAGAGCAATTTCTCCCAACCATCCAAGAGCAGTTTGGTGATCAACAATGCCTTTTCCAGCATGATGGAGCACCTTGCCATAAAGCAAAGGTGATAACTACGTGGCTCAGGGAACAAAACATAGAGATTTTGGGTCCATGGTCTGGAAACTCCCCAGATTTTAATCCCATTGAGAACTTGTGGTCAATCATCAAGAGACGGGTGGACAAACAAAAACCTACACATTCTGACAAAATGCAAGCATTGATTGTGCAAGAATGGACTGCTATCAGTCAGCATTTGGTCCAGAAGTTGATTGAGAGCATGCCAAGGAGAATTGAAGAGGTCCTGAAGAAGAAGGGTCAACACTGCAAATATTGACTTGCTGCATTAACTCATTCTAACTGTCAATAAAAGCTTTTGTTACTCATAATATGATTGCAATTATATTTCTGTATGTGATAAAACATCTGACAAATACACATAAAAACCAGAGGGCAGCAAATCATGTGAAAATATAATATTTGTGTCATTCTCAAAACTTTTGGCCATGACTGTACACTAGCCATGTGACAGTACTTCCATGTAAACCTGCAGCTCTAATGTGTTTGGCCCTCGGGTGCAATAACACGAGGATTAAACGTGCTGTATTCTAAAGAAAATTCCACCAGCACTGAATCATTTGTCATAAAGGTTTATCATAACCTGGTATCTAAACTCATTGAAATATTGTCTTGGTTTATTTAAACTTTTTTGTCCTGCAGCCCTTAAGTAATAAAACACAATTCTAGAGTTATAGGGGCTAATTGGTAAATAAACTGAACTACTAGTTTTTTTTAAGGCATTACTAAGCTGAGGTTGTTGAAGCTCTGACAAAAGTGGCTAATCACACTATTTAATAGTACATGATAAATAATTTAAATGTAAATAAATATTTCTTTATATTAGTAATTCTAAAAAATACTGTAGGTTTAATGCTGATGTTACTGTTATTTTATTATTATAATTTTAGTTTAAAGAATTTAAATAAAGAATATGCTTTCAGTGTATATTTCAATGTATATTCAGGGTTTTTTTTTTTGTTTGCAAAAACCCAAAACACCATGATAAACTTTTGTAATTCTTTAGCTAAATTAATGTTTAACAAACAAATCATAATAGGTTTTGCCTTCATACAGTAACCTATAAATAATTATTGTTGAGCTTTATAAAACAGAACCACATGAGTGCTTGTGCTGTTGGAATTATCTTTGTTGTGCTATCCATACACCATATAATTTCACTAACTTTTGTGTGATATGACGTGAATGTAATGTTTTTACCTATTTAGTTCAAACTTTAAAGACACTATCCTATGCTTTAACTTAAATTCTCTTTTTTTCTATTTTTCTCATTAGGTCTGTCTTGTTCTTACCTTATGTTCAGCCTGTTGGGTAAGCCACTTTATTTAAGACATTATTTTTTAAATCTGTGTTTTAAAAATGTTTAAATAGTTTTGTCATATGACCTTATTCTATTGCCTTTGTAACTGTACTCTTGTTTTTCTTTTACACAGTGGCAAAAAAAAGCCCTTGCTGTTATCTTTTGCATTTTACAGTTCTTAGCAATGACATGGTAAGTCACTGAGCAATGCAGTTGTCTTGTACCATTCATAAAGGTTTAGTTAGTCAGACCAAGTCAGCATTAACACACAAATCACATAAATCAAGTGTGAAGTATTACCTCGGTGTATGTTTGGTAGGTTGTGGTAAATCCTAAAATCCAGCTGTCACACATAATGAATTACAATACAATTATCATTTGGTATTTAGTTGTAGAATGCTTAGTTGTTCCCAGGGTATGTCTTATAATTTGAGCTTTAAAACAGATTAGTGTAAAATAATTGCATAATTAAGTGTAAGTAATAAAAGCAAAGAAACGGAACATTTCTATTTTTATAAAAGAGTTAAATATTAACTTGGCTTAGTATCCAAAATTCTATTAGTAAATCTATGTTTGCCATTTTTTTTTGTCTTTCCTTTAAATTTCTCACACAGAGGAATTAAACAAATGAGAACACACAAATTGCCCACTGTATGGGGTATAAACTTGAATTGACACTTGTAATAAATTGTGATCAGGTGTGAGCAAAAGATGTTTTCACTACAAAATAGCTATACTAAATGTACATTATCCCAAATGCAAAACATGGTGGTGGTATATGCTGTAGTTGTGTCTTTCTTTTGAAGATGCCTGACAACATCTTTGTATACATGGTCCAATGTATAATGTCCAATTCCAACATGTATAACATTTAAACCCTGAATGCCTCAGACAGATAGCTATTTTTACAAGCCTCATCTGACCCTTGCTGCAGGCTGGTAACAGCTCCAGCACAGACTGCTTGATTGTTTAAAAAAAGAAAGAAAAAGACTGTCCATTGCATTCCTCACCCGAATGTGTGTGAGGGCTTTTACAGGACAGATTTCATTGGCAGTCTGTTTGTTGTTGAATCCACTGACGATAGGCTCTAATTCACATCAGCCTCTCATACAAGTGCCATCGCCATGGTAACCACTTGTCGCACACATGTGCTTGCGCCAGCACGCACCTCACTCGTGTAAAAGACTGTTCCCAATATTTAGCATTCCTCAGTAGGCACAAGCCTGAAGCTTGCTCATGTGCATCACAAGATTCTATTCATGCCTAGATTGCATAGTCTGTTAATACACTATCTCATAAAATGGCAGTATAGGTCACTTAAACAGGTATTTAATAATATTTAACCACTTTGTGAACACAAGCTTTTAACATAAATTATATTTTGGTGTAAATATTGTGATCACTTCATGATAGTTTATGTGACACCCTTGTAATGGGGCTAAAAACTATATTGTTTTTTTATATAGTTTTTTTTTTGTTTGTTTGTTTTGATTTGTTTTGTTACAAGTGACAACAGCTTGGATATTGACAACAGCCAGCAGAGCTGAAACAAAGTCTGAACAGAGCTCTTATAATAACTTTACTAAAAGTAAAGTAAACTTTACAGAAAATCAAAACACAGGTTTTTATGTCTAAAATGCCATATTATAAATGGATTCTTAACTGAATGGGTGTTGGCTATGTCACCAAAAGTACTTTTTAAACTATAACATGGTAATTGATTCAACAGAATTTAACTGTTTCAATACTGTACATAGCCTAGGGAACTAAATTTGTATTCTGGCAAAACAAATTGTGCATGGAAATTTGATTCAGCTGGGTGAAACAAACAATGAAAATTAAACCTTATGGCCTCGGTGTTTTCTTTGCAAAAACATTCCGGTAATTACAGGGTCACATCATAAGCATCCGCATGTTATACCAGGCATCAAAACATTCATTCATTCATTATCTCCCGCTTTATCCTCTATTAGGGTTGCGATGGGATTCCCCATACCCATCCAGGGGAGAACGTCTCGGGCACTGGGCAGATAGACTCAGGACAGGGCGCCAATCCATCGCTGGGCACACACTCACTCACACAAACACACTCTATATGGGGCAATTTTGAGAATTCAATTTACTTGATCCATGTTTTTGGACTGTGGGAGGAAATCGGTGAGAACCCGAAGGAAACCCACACGGACACGGGGAGAACATGGAAACTCCACCCAGATGGGGATTCGAACCGGGAATCCCTAGGGATGAGAGGCGAATGTGCTAACCACTAAGTCACCGTGCTGGCGGCATCAAAACAATATGATTTTAATTGGCATGTGTGGACACAAACCTGAAGCAGTGTGTTTACACAGAAAATGTGTACATTTATACAAAAATTTGTTGACATGTCTCCATTAATGGTTACTCAGTGTTTTTGGAGTAGAGGCAAGATCATACAGTGAATAGTTGTGTGTCTACATTTTCCTATGTAATCTATTGAAGTAGATTTGTCAATTGATAGATTTATCAAAATATGTCAAATGACATCATGTTTGTCTTTCTCCTGTTTGTTTGTTTTTGTTTTATTCTTACAAATAATGTATTGATATAAATGCATTTTATTGTTATTGAAAGTAGTAGAACATTTATTGGTACTTTAAAATGAGTTCTCTGAAATTTTACATTAGGTCTAACTCGTCTAATTCTGTCTTTTAGGTACAGCATCTCATACATTCCATTTGCACGGTAAGATGAAACTGATAAATAAGTTGATGTATTTAGATGCCATTAAAAACTTTAACCTGTAGATATTTTCGGATGAATACCAAAACCTTTTATTATTAGCACAAAGGTTTTTACTACATTTTATTCTATGCTTGGCTGGTCAGTATGTGACACACAATCAAAATGCTTAAAGATTTTTCCCCTTAGCCTTTTGGCTGTTCTGCTCCATATGGCTCTAATCCTCTAGAGGAGCACACTGAGCTCTCAGCACTACAAATGCTTTCCTTCTGTCTCTCAGCCTCACCTGAACTCTATAATGCTATTTGTCTAATTACTTGAAACAGCTGTTCGAAGGCATCACTGCTATTCTTAGAAATCATCCAGCTGCAAGCATTACCTCCTTTACCTTTCACATTGAAGTATATACATTTCAGTAGATGTCTTATTGAATAACATATTTTTTAACATACATTTTATTTGTGTTTTTTGGTTTAAACATTTTTTTCCATCTCTTTTTTCCATTTTTTTCCATCTTTTGTCAAATCTGCCATTTCCAATTGTTGCACTACTATACAAAATGATGACTCCAGCCATAGATAGAAGCTACTACTGTAGTAACTTAATTTATCACTGTACTATTGGTAATGTGGCTAAATATATGTAAATGTACAGACTGTTTTATTTAATGACCCAATGGAACAAATTATCGATTTATCATCTTATAAAGCTGGCCTATCATAGTATGCAGAGTAACCTTTAAAAACCTACCACTTACAATATAAAAAACACAAAATTACTTACTGAATAAAAGAGTATTGGACAATGAAGTGCTGGTTATGTTTTTTAATACATACATGGAGACTTTGTTCTTTCCAGCCTATTCCACTATGAAATAAATATGCTGTCATAAAGCATGTGCTTTTGAGTGCCAGCATAAAGCCCTCTGATTTAAGTCAAAGAGATTTGTTGTTGGATGAGCACTGGAGCTATGTCACAACTTATTAAATCATTTTAATGATTCACCCTCCCTCATGACTGTAAGGGTATTAGTATCACTGGACCTAATGGATTTTTGCTTGCTGGTTATAATTCTGTATTCTGATGTATTCAGCACTGATTACCTATCAATGAGCAATAATTTGGTCAAAGTGTTTATTATATATTTTTTTTGTTTGGCTTCTTTATACTACTTGTAAATCATTTAAATTGGTGCATTTCTGTAGTACAGAAAATCTGGATTTAATGTAGCATTTAAAGATGTAAATACATTAAGTCATGGGAAGTCCCTTCTCTTTTCTCATCCTCTGTTCTGTTATCACTCCTTTCTATTAACCTTGACTGCTTTTCACACCTCAGACTGAATGCTGAACAGTGACATAGTCTGCATAGCAACACATATTTACAACGAGTGAGAGACAGAGAGAGAGAGAGAGACTAAATGGGGGTGTGAGAGATGGCAAAGGAGTCAGCATGACCTCTTTTTTGCAGTTACCATGGTGACCATGTGGGTTTCATCATCTTCAAACCTGGTGTCGGGGGCGGTGCTAAGCTCTGTTACCTTAATACAGAATAAAATGTCATATTCAAATCATAAACCAGAGCTGAACCAAGATAAACAGCCACTTTTTGAAGCAAAAAAAATATGTAAAGCTAGCATCTTGTAAACTTACTACAAATATTTTTTGTTTTTATCTTTTTCCCTATAGGGATGCTGTCATAAAGTGCTTCACGACCTGTCTGAGCTAAAACTGCTATCTTATTTTGTCATAAAATGCAAGCAAAGAGTAAATATGTAAACTATTTTATAATGAACATTTTTGTTATTGGATGTTAATATGCTGACTTTAGCAAACACACACCGCCTGTTTTGTTTCACTTGTGATTAATTACGAATATAGTTATTTCTATGTCGTATGGATATAGCATTATTTGCTAAATGACTATTTTAGGTGCCACACTGATTTTGAAGTGCCTTATTTTGTTGTCTTAATATTTGTCTTGTATGTTGAAATCAAGAATTTGTATTTTACACTAAGTATTCTTAATTTCCTGGAGACATTGGGTGATACTGCATTTTTGCTAATAAACTCAGTTATTCTCCCTGTTGTTCATGCTACTAATTCTTATTCCCTTCACATCAGTTGCATGATGTGCTGCTAGTTAGCAAAAGGTTTGCCTTTGTTTTGGTTCACATAAGTAAGAGTGAAGTGTTATAATTTGGATCAATTGTGAGTCATTGCCAGCTTAAAGAATCAAATGCTGCTCTACACTCCATCAACCCCAGATGTTTTGCAGTTTTACAAAGGGACTAGAATTCATCATACATTTGCATCTTTTTTGCCTTCCCCCTCTTTTTGTTTTGTTCAGGCGGATTAAATCAACCCCTCCTGAATGTGCTTAATGCAATATGGTCTTTTATACTGTCACAACAAACATGACCTAATATTCCAGCACAGCTTGTTGTTTTTTTGTTTTTTTTTGGGGGGGGGGGTTTGTTTTATTCTTCAGAAAAAATAAAGGTTACGCTGAAACCCTACGACTACACATCCTTGGTTACCATGGAGATGATAGGGTATGCTACATATGGACCCTCCATTATGCTACCCTCCTCCACTGGTACATCCTGAACATATATTATTTACACAGGAGTATTTACCCAGCTTCAGGTAAAGTTCTCTTTTGGGAGTTTCATAGTAAGTTTTGTAAAGCAATGTTTTTTAAAGAAAACAGCATTTCAGCTGGAACATTCCGGTATGAAAAGTATTGGGACATGCTTGTTTATAAAATCCTGTTCCAAGTTCATCTTCCTTTGCATTTCTAAGAACCTCCATGCTTCTGGAAAAGATTTCTATGAGATTTCAGAGTGTATGTTTTGGGGGTTTGCGGTTGTCTATTCATCCATTTACGCATTTGCAAGGTCATACAATTATGCTGAATGGCAGGGCATCTTAAAGGTTAAGTTTAGATTTTAGTCAAGTTCTTTCACTAAACTTACTTGACAATGCGTTTAATGACCCAAACTAAACTGGAACACGGTCAAGCTGGACAGAATAAGACTTTCCCCAAACTTCTTACAGAGTTGAAATCATACAATTTTTATCAAAAGTTAGAAAATCATGCCAGTAAATAAGACATGTTGAAAAATGTTTCAATCATCATTTTGCTGGTTCTATTCACAATAGTGCTGTGAGTTGTAATATTTACTGTTAAAAAAAAAAAAAACACCTAGTATGTGTATGTTGTGGTGAGGATGTGCACTTACCAACGCCCTTTCACCATGTTACATGCTAGTAACAGTCATTTGGGGCAAGTGTGAACAGAAAAGCATGAATGTAGGACATAACTTGGAGTTTGTGTTGTGGGTGGCTGGTATCTCTGTCATGTGAAGGTGCAATAAGTGTTGCCTTTTTAGGTGTTCAAAAACCTATTGATTTTCATTTGGCTTTGAGGATTCCCAGGATGGATTTATAGGGAAAAGAGCTTTTGAAAACAGACACCCTATTAGTATCATCCTTTCTCAAGGTCGTTTTTTGGCAAATAGCTTCATGGCCAATAAAACGGCCTATTTCAATCTGCCTCGTGTATTTAATAAGTGGTTATTTTTTCAGATGTCCTAATTCTTACAAGGCTAAAAATAAAGCTAAAACGAGGATGGAATCTCATATCACAGTGTCTTCAGTCATACCTTATGAGGCATGAATTGTGTTTTTTTTTTTTTTTTTTTTTTTTTGGCTCCGTGGCCACGCCCCCGATTAGGGCATATAAAAGCAGGCTGAAGCTCCTCCCTCCTCAAAGCAGGGACGCGGCAATCACTAGGATACAATCTGGAAGGACAACACGACTGACGGATCCCTAATCCAGATCCATTGTGTTGTGTACGATACTGAAGCCGGCAGAATGCCTTTCCCTCCCATCAATCTGCACTCGCGAATTTCTTCGCCGGGAAAGGATTTATTCAGGAAAAAGAAGAGTGGCGCCGGCGTTCTGCCGCCTGAGGATCTGCTAAGCCCCAAAGCGCGCGATGAGACCGACGCGGAGAAGGACGTACTGGCCACGTCCTGGCCGTCTGGCAACCTGAAGCATTTAGGACGGAGGTCGGCGCAGCACCCCGCCAGGTTTCCCCCCAACGGCGCCAGCATTGACCTGGACGCGGTGAAGAGCTCGTGGATGAACGGCTCGTGTGAGAGCGTGCCGCGCTCCAGCTCGGGAGAGTCAGCGGCACGCCGAGGCCTCGGCAAAGACGAGCTGGAGCAGGAAGTTCAGTTCTCCCTTAGCCTTACCCCCGAAGCCATCCTCGTCATCCAGAAGCGCAATCTGGAAAAGCAGATGCTGGCCAAGCAGCAGAAGTGCTGCGGCTCGGCGGAGGTCCGGCATCGGCGCGCCGCGCCTTCCAAGAGGACGCAGGGCGTCTCGAAAAACGCCGCGCCGGTGGCCAAGCCTGACTCCTTGAACGACATCAGCGCCATCGTCAAGATCTCGCTTCTGAACGACCAGCACAAATACGACGACGTCGAATACGAAGAGGAGGAGGCCGACGTGGACGAGACCGTCATGCGAAAATGCAAAGAGTGGCTGAAGGGTGTCGAGAGCGCCGCCGCCTTCAGCAAAGTGGACAAACTCGCAGCGCTGCCTCATCTGAAGGGCTGCTGATCCTGAAGGAGCGGTGGATGGGTTCTACACAGGGGTTCTGCTGGGGTCACGAATACGTTCTCCGCGTCGGTGTCCTGTCTGTGATCACCTCTTGGTCCGGCTCTTAAACTCAGCAGCTGGTCCACACTGATTCACTCACAGAAGTGCATTCTGAGACACAAAGGCGCATCTCGCGCTCCGGATTGCAGATTAAAGCAAACGACGGAGACCACCGGAGAACGAAAAGAACACGAAACTGCTGTATCTACCTGTACATACAAGCCACGTTTGAACAAAGCAACGGACAGATAATAGAACCTGGTACCTTAAATCACAGACATGGCAACCTTAATGTGCGCTGCTGTAGCCTGGTAATGCGGCCTCGCGTGCTTAAAGGCTTTTCTCAGTGACTTGATAATGATGTCGCACGAGGCATCTTTTGTTTTGCACTCGACAGTTTCCACTCAGGTGCGTTTTAAGAGCAGGTCTAAGTAGAACATGAGCAGGAATAAAGCAAGCCTTCACCGGTTAAGCGCTCGCATCGTCCCTGCTCTATGGTTCTAATATGATTGTAAGCCACGGATGCTTGTAGGCTCCTTCAGACCGAGACACGTAAAGAGAAGTGGTTCTTAATTTAGGAGGAACCACAAAAGTTCCTGATTCCATGCTTATTTTTTTTCCTCTTTTAGCCTGTCATCAGAACTTCATCACTGGCACATTATTTAAAAAAAGTTATGAAAAAATGTAGTTGAACTTTGTACAGTATTTATTTCTAAATGTTTGGTTGTACTAGTGCTCAATATCTGGTCTTTTTCAATGTTTTTTTAAGAATAAAATGAAAACACTATGAAAGTTTTTTTTTTATTATTATTATTATCTTTATTAGAATGGTTAACCTAAATACAAAAGGTCATCACATTAGCTGAAACAGGCGTTGCACATCGCTTTAACACTGAGGTTATAGCAGTTTGTTTTCTATTATGGTAAAGAAATCTATCCAAGTCTGCACATTCAACTGCACAAATTCTATTTCAAGTGAGGATGTCTGTTAACAAAATTTTACATTAATCACATACTCTATGTGCTACAGTTCAAGAAAGAAGTAAAGCAACTGCTTTACACTTTTCAGTTAAATCATGCTAGGACTTAATATGTGATTTGGGGGAAAACAAATCTGTAATGACCTGAAGACCAGTACTGTTCCTTGTCTTTTACCCGAATAGCTCTCTAATCCAAACCTTTACCTTCATTCTTTTGCAGAAGATAAATATAAAATGTGACCTATATAAACGTAATGGTGTATTTGCTTTTTTTTTTTTTCAAATAACTAAATTCAGCTAACTAGGGATTCCCGGTTCGAATCCCCATCTGGGTGGAGTTTCCATGTTCTCTCCATGTCCGCGTGGGTTTCCTCTGGGTTCTCCAGTTTCCTCCCACAGTCCAAAAACATGGATCAAGTCAATTAAATTCTACAAAATTGCCCCATATAGAGTGTGTGTGTGTGTGAGTGAGTGTGTGCCCAGCGATGGATTGGTGCCCTGTCCTGGGTCTATCTGCACAGTGCCTGAAATGTTCTCCCCTGGATGGACATGGGGAACCCCACCGCGACCCTAATAGAGGATAAAGCGGGAAATAATGAATGAATGAATAAATTCAGCTAAGTTAAAATAGGTCGATAATGTCATAACTTGTTTAATATGTGCTAAATGGAAAATATATATAAGGAAGAATATCTATTTTTGGCTACTTGATCAGGTACACTTAAGACCCATTTTTCTGAACCTTATTTGTTAATGTTCTGTATTGCCAGATAAATAATGATATGGCAGTTCTTCTGATTACTTCCTGATTTACTGGCTTATGTTCTTTTACCAAATTCTTTCAGATACAAGAATGTACACATTTTCTCTATGGAATTTATTAGTTCCACTTACCATGTAGATTCACATTGTAGTTCTATGATTACAGACTGCAGTTCTTACAATCTTATCTGTTTTTTTTGTCAGTCTTTATAAGTCTGTTCTCTAATGCTCATGACCATCAGAGAACAGGTATCAGTTGGTTGTTGGATGATTCAAAGAACTGCAGTGACATTGATGTGTTGTGTGTTGCACTTGTGTGAGCGGATCTGATATTTAAACAATTTTTAACTTACCGCGCACAATTCATTAATTAATCTTGTAAAATATAAAATCTGGTAACTCATGAGTTGTTGCAGTTTGTGGAAGGCATCATATAGTCCACCAGTGCTCACAGAAAGCATGTTTTATTTGGTGGTTTGTTTTTTAATCCTGCTGTGTCACTGAGCTGTTCAAAATTTCTCCTGCGTCTGAATCACTCTCACCAAGGCAACAGAGGTTAACACAACCTCACCACCAACTCTGCCACAGCATTTTAATTAGTTTTACATCCAGATGTTGACTTGACCACTGTGAAACCTAAATCCATTTCTTTTTCGGCCATTGTGTTGTATATTTGATGGTGTGTCTGAGATTATCTTGTTGAATGTCCCAGTTTTGCAGTTTTGGCCAAGCTTTAGCTGAGAATAGATGACTTTACATTTATTCTCAGCAGATCTTGTGTTTGCTAAACAGTTGCATATATTTGCTTTTCTACTACCAAATACTGGTATGGTGTGCTGTGGTTCAGTGCATTATGGCCAAACATATTTGCTTTAATTAATGGAATAGATGAATTAATATTTTTAAAGATCATATGGTTCGTAATATTTGTCACGAATTGCATTTGTAGAGATTGTATCTTTCATGACTATATAGAAGGAGAGAAGCAAAAGGGTAAATGTTAATCTTATCAAATGTTGAAATACTACACTTTTTAATAACTATTATGTTCCTCTTCAAATTGTAACAGAGCATTTTCTAAAGCGGATGCAGAATTTTTTTTTTTAACCCTGAAGATTATATTTGTAGAGGTTTTGCTGTGAAATGGAACAGTCACCACCAGAGACTGCAAAATAAGATAAAATAAGATGAGATAGCCCTTTATTTGTCCCACAATGGGGGACAAATAAATTCGTCCCACAATCTTCAAATCCCTTCAAATAATAGAAATATAGTACTTCTGCAGTTTTATCCATGTTAATTCACTACCTAACTTTTTCCATTGGCTTTCAGTAGCACATTCAATTTAAGGTCCTGACTACAGAACATTCCTTGATCTGATTATCCAAGATAGAAACACCTCAGCTTTTTTTTATTGCCAACTCAATGCCAACTGTCATCTACTGTGAATAACAACAACTGAAGACAGGCACATTTTTACACACACACACACACACACACGTGCATATACATATATATCAAATCCCAATATGGGTGAAGTTTTTGTGTTCTCCCTGTGTCCACGTAGGTTTTCTTCGGGTTCTCTGTTTTTATCCTACACTCCAAAAACATGGATTCAAGGTAAATTCACTGCTCTAAATTGCCCTCATATAGTGGATGTGTATCTGTGTGAGTGAGTAAGTGTGTGTGTGCCCAGCAATGGATTAGCACCCTGTACTGGGTGTATCTGCCCAGTACCTGGGTGGGCATTGGGTACCTCCCATCCATGACCCGAGGAGAGGGTGTGCATTATTGTGAAAAAAATCACGGGAAAGAAGTGTTGGGCATGATATGAAGCATGGAACAGTTACACATCTTTCCCATGATTTATTCACAATAATGCCCAACATTGAGTGTCTTATTATAAAATGGTTACAAACACTGTGATAAAAAATAACAAGGTTTGATCCATAAATGCGTTAATTAAAAACAAAATCATTAATAAACTGGGCAATGTAATCTAGTCTGAATTTTAAAGGGAATGTTGATCTCTGAGTAACGGGATTCCAGTTTCTCCAATAATCAAAAATGCCATCTGGTGACCAAATTGCAGATCTGCACTGTTTATATTAATCTGTACTTTTTATGATTTAAAATAATATATTGTATATCACACATAGATACGAATGTTAATCTGTTAGAGGTGTGCACTTTTTTCAATAATGTCATGACTGGACAAACGGGTCAGCCAATCAATTAGGACCAGAACTACCCGTTGTATAAATATATGAATAACAAGATCGGAAAAATCGGCAGTTCAGCTCCTTAACTAACTGGCTTGTGCAGTTCTTGCACTTGTATGTTATTTGTATAAAAGCATCTGCTGAATATAAATTAAATGTAAATGTAAATTGGGCTTCCAGACGCGCTGCTGCTCCAGCCTCTCTATTTCTGTGTAGGAGAAATCCTGTCTGTGGACCTCATTCAGTCTCACCCTGTCACCCAGACTTGTTTACTTATTCACAACGGTGGCAAAATACATATTTAGATGGGCATTAGGATTGTCAAGAAGTAAATGTTTTATATATCAAATGGTTCCACAGCATCCGGACCTTTATGAAAACCATTGAGATTAAAAAAGTGGTTTGACAGTGGTAATCTTAATATCATGGATTGTGGTATCTAGGTTTGTTGTTACAAAATACAGTGAATGTGCCCCATGGTTACAGTTAATGTTTTAAATAAATTTTTTAATTTTTTTTTGTTTTTTCTGCCAATATTTGCAATATTTTCCTGCAAAATATTTACCAAAAAAAAGATTTTATTAAATATAATAATGCAATAAAGCATATATTAAAGTATGATGTAATTAGTAAAGCTGAAAATTTAAAAAAGTAAAGATTTAGATTTTAAACTAAAGTATTTAAAGATTTTAACCTGCTGCAGTTTCATGTGTAACTGTCACAAATGTAAAAGTTACTGTTAATGTCATAACTGATTATATATTAATAATAATAGTTAACAATGTTATGCATTGACTTTTCCAAAAACAAGCAAACATTATCTAAATATATTAGCAATAAAATTCAGTGGGCATTCCCTTTAGACTGGAAACATGGTGATATAACATATGACATAATGCAAAACTTGTCTAATCTCACTGTGCTTTCATTGTTTTAACATAAAAAAATGAGTTTCATAGTAAAATATTTGCTGTGTTATGCTGTATATGTAGAAATGAAAGCTAAGTGAGATCTCATCCTGGTCAACATCACACAGGCGTTTTACTTTTTGGTTTTACTGTTTGCTAATTCTTCTGTAACACAAAAAACATACGAAACCTGACCTTTATTTAGTTAAAGCTGATGACTTTATAATACTGTAATTTTGATTTATTTGTTTGATACTGAGATTTATTAAGGGGTGTGCACACACAATAGTGGTTTTTGACCTTGCCTTTATATATGTTAGTCTATGTATGTTGATTTAGGTTTATGCGTAAAAAAACATACAAACATAAAATAGAAAGGACACATTAAATGTATATTTTATGTTATTTTTTAAATTTTATATACTAAATATTCTTTATTAATTAACTAATTAACAGAAATATGTAATACCATGAAGTGCTAAGAAGTGGTACCATGAAGTGCTCAAAAAAGCTGCTTCTTCAGTTTGCATAACATCACATGGACAAGCCATTTATAAGAGTTGTTTATTAAAATAATATTTTGTGAATGTATCAGAACAAATTAGATTTTTTTGTTATGAATGAGAAGTGTCATGTTTAGAGACACTAAAACTGTGGATTCCAGCACAAAACCCCATCCCATCATGGAAAGTGGCAATAGGATCATGGTTTAATTTTGTTTTTACTCCAGGACAGCTTGCCATTGTTCATGGAACAGGGAATTCTACCAGCAAATTCTAAAGGATATATGTGAGGCCTGAAGAACTTGTCAATTTTGTACTAAATTAATTAATGGCTTTCTCTTTTATAATTTAGGTTCTGCTCTGCTTCCAAACTAGGTCAACATTTTTGCTAAATCCATATAATAACTTGGGATGTTTACATAGTAAATCATGTTAAATTAAAATGTGGTGTATTCAAATATATGTATTTATACCTAAAACGATTGTTTTTTTAACATCTTTAAACAATAATCACATCACACATTTGGGGGTGAATAGCTGTGAAATTATTCAATCTAAGCTTTATTATTAATGTGCTGATAAATTCTAATTAATGCTACTCATTTAGATGCACTAAAAGTTATTTTCAGTAAATTTATGTTCAATCGAAACCATTTTAAATGACTTAGCCTTACATAACAGAATTTCAAAACTCAACGATTAAAATTATGTGATGTTTTAAATGTCGGAACAACATGTAGAGTGCCACTAAAACTAAACAAATTCAAACAATAGTCCATACCTACGAAACCCGCCAGTCTTGCTTCTCTATGGCAACACTTTTCAAAACACACACATAGAGACACGTACTTGGGAAAAGCAGAAGTAACTACAGCTTTACTTATTAATTAAGGTGACTGATGGTGATCTGCAGAATCAAAAAGGTAAGATTCTGTCACACAAATAAACAGTTTATAGAACATCCGTTATGTATAAGAGTTGTAATAATGTTTAGTAATAGTTTTAGAATAGATTGGGCTTAATAAATTCCACTGTTGTGGAAAACCAAAATCATTGTTTAGTGGTGTTGAAGGCTATTTTAAAATGTATTTTACCTTAAAATTATTTAGGTACAGACAACATGGATGTCATGAAGTTATGTAAATACACAATTATCATTTATTGATCATAACATTTGTGTCGGTAATAATGACCTGCAGTAATCTAATCTTGATCTTAGTAGTCATGACTGGTATATTTGTGCTGGTGAGTTTGTAGACCTTTTATATATTTTAATGTTTCTGTGTAATTATCACCTAAAATAGGAGATCACTGTAAAAACATATCTTTGCCATTCACGTATATATATATATATATATATATATATATATATATATATATATATATATAT
>JAFMOD010000880.1:1341219-1367747 GCA_019802435.1 Corydoras maculifer | reverse complement strand
CCCTTTTAAGTCATTAGCAGTCATCAGGCAACTTCTGAATGCAATTGGTTGCACTCAGGGAAAAGGGGGCTGAATAATTTTGCACATCGCACTTTTCAGTTTTTTATTTGTAAAAAAATTGTTGATTCATGTATAACTTTCATTCCACTTCACAATTGTATACCACTTTGTGTTGGTCTTTCACATTAAATTCCAGTGAAATATATTTATGTTTGTGGCTGTAATGTGACAAAATATGGAAAAGTTCAAGGGGTATGAATACTTTTGCAACCCACTGTATACAGTCTAAAATGCTGAGCACAAAATTTTCAGAATGCTGCTGATCATCCTAAAAGATAACATGACATACAATAGCAGACTACACTTCTGGTGCCATACTGGTAGCTTATAAACTCATGCATCTTTTACTTTGCTGATGTGTTTAAAAAAACAGAGGGGAAAATGGTATATTGGGTTGTGGTTCTGCATTTTTTAACCATAACATCAAGCAATGAGTAGGTAAGCCACATTCTAATACAGATGTTTTGTCCCAAAGGCAACACGCAGAACTGTAAAATTTGTGAGCAAGCAGACAAGGCACAATCAAGTACAAAATGTCATGCTGCTTCTTGTAGTGAGGACAAAACACGGGTGATTGAGGAACAGTTCTGTACCAAGCAAATTAATTATATGAATGATAAATGCACAATTCCTAGCGATGGATTGGCGCCCTGTCCTGGGTGTATCTGCCCAGCGCCCGAGACGTTCTCCCCTGGATGGGCATGGGGAACCCCACTGCAACCCGAATAGAGGATAAAGCGGAAGATAATGAATGAATGAATAAATAAATTCACATGGGCAAAAGGCCAGAAGAGGTAAACATGTTAAATAGACTTAAAATGAAAGTTTTATGTGCTCAGTGGAACAGCCTCAAATGGGCTGTTCTATCATCATTAGAAAGGAGCAATGCCTCATTTATTTACAAGCTATAGGTTATATATAAGGTTATAGAAGTGTTTATGTGATGCTTGTAAATCAAATATATATTTTATTAAGAATCATAAGACCATTTTGTATTTTACAAATATTAAATTTTATAACATTGTTTACAATTAGGTTCTTGTAATGTGAGTAAAGCAAATCTTCTGAAGTAATACAATAAATAATTACATGTTCACACTGCCTCTTGTGCATGTCTGCGCTCAATTTCTGTTGTCAGTAAAAACACAATGTCCTGAGCATTAAAGAACAATTATAGGTTGATGCAATGACTATTGAATACTGTTGTTAAATCTTTTTATAAAATCATGAGATGCCAGATGTACGTTAAATAGTAAATGTATTCTTTCTCTGTAAATTGTCTCCAGGTCAAGTTGCAAACAAACATATTGAAAGGACAAGGAAATACAGATACTGGTCTGCACCATAGTCTTGCTGTTGAAACTGACAAATGGGCCGAGCTCAAACTGAAAGCTCTGCTAGATCAGGTAAGACAGTGATTTAGTCATCAATCAACTATAATAACATCCGCATAACTCATTTTATATTTTCAGAAATCAATAAATCAAGATCACAGGCTATTCTGACCCTAAGTGGAAGATGAATGAATTAATGAATCCATCAATTGATGACTAGTGGTTTAGGAACCAGCCTTTTGACCTAAAGGTCCCATGTTCGATTCCGGTCTCACCAGGTACTATGGATGTAGTGCCCTTGGGGAAGTCACCAAACCCCACTTGTTCCCCGTGTGCAGTGTACAGGGCTGCCCACTACCAACCACATATATACTTCACCAGTGTAAATGTGTGTGTTTCACTACACAGATTGGTTAAATGTGGTGGAGTGTAAGCAGAGAAAAAAAATGGGTCACTATCAAAGGCAAGATGAGAAAAATCACTGATTGATTAAATAAGCAACAATAACCCAAATCATATGGATTGATTTGTCCATGAATTAGATTCTGTTGCTCAATTATCGTATGTACTGTCTGATCGTTCAGCTTGTAAAGTGTTGGTTAAGGATTACAAAGTAATTTTAAGGCTGAGTTAATAAATCCGAAGTAACATAATCAATCCATCCATTATCTTCCACTTTATCCTATATTAGGGTCGCGGTGGGGTTCCCCATGCCCATCTAGGGGAGAATGTTTCGGGCGCTGGGCAGATAGACCCAGGACAGAGCGCCAATCTATCGCTGGGCACATATTCACTCACACAGATACACTCTATATGGGGCAATTTGGAGAACTAAATTGACTTGATCCATGTTTTTGGACTGTGGGAGGAAACCGGAGAACCCGGAGGAAACTCATGCGGACATGGGGAGAACATGGAAACTCCACCCAGATGGGGATTCAAACCGGGAATCCCTAGTGCTGAGAGGCGAACGTGCTAATCACTAAGCCACTGTGTCGCCCAACGTAACATAATATTTTGCAAAAAGTTTAGGTCTTTGTTTATAATGTACGGTGTACAGATTACCACAGAGGTCAAAGTAATCCATTTTAACCTGATCTATAGTTATTGTATATAAATGCGCCGACACGGTTCCACAGTCATTTCTTTTGTTTTAGCGCCATCTTGAGTCGTATCACCGGCTTCACCACCTGAAAGACACCCTGTCGCGTCAGTACAACGAGCTACTCAATGAAAAAATCCAAAAACAACGACTGGAAATAAGTCAGCAAAAACCTAAACATCTGAAAATCACCGAAGCACAACACAGACAGGTAGGTATCAGAATCCCTGCTTCTGTGAGGGTCTTTACAATTTTCACCTCCAAGTTCACAACATATTTCAACTTATCACCACACGGTGGCAGTAAAAAGCATCTTTATTGAGAAGTTTTATTGGCTGTGCTGCATTACAGGAGCTTATGTGGATCACAAATCTTCCTCAATAAGTTTAAACAAGGACCTGTAGTCCCAGTAAAAAGTAATTTTTACTCTAGTAGAGCTTTTAAACCTGAACTAATCATAAACTAATCACTAACATCTCATCTCATCCTATGGTTTTTCACATCTACTAAGGTTGCTAAGGGTTTTTTTATGCCTAAGACATAAGACAGAAGTTAGAGTTACACTATAGCAGAGGCTAAATGCCATTGTTCATCACCTTGCGCAACTTTAACCTTGAAATGTAGGTCAAAATCAATATTTCTTAAAGAATTGCGATCTTTTACAATCTATGGATCATGATATCATAAAAAGGGAGGCCTGTGAAATACAGGGAGGCCTGTGAAATACAAGTGCTGCTGAATGTGCATGATTATTGAGCCTGTTAGTACTGTTTGAGAAACTGTATGCAATCATAATGGACATAGCCATGGATTTCTTCCTAAAATTTAAGTTTCTTTAACAGTTCAAGTAGATGTATTTTGCATCAATTTGAGATACTTTATCCTGAGTGTGTTTAAATACTTTTGTCTGTGTCTGCCCTATAATATTTTGGTAACTTATCTTCAGCGTTTTTCATCAATTGCCCTACTGAGTTCTGGGATTAGCTAAAACAGTCCCTTAAAAAGACTCTATTTTGGACTAGTGTCTTACAAAATAAATGTAAAAAGAACTGTCTATCATTGGAGTTATTATTTACACCTGACATTAGAATATTTTTCAAAGACCAGATGCATTGTGGTTTTACTTGTGTAGCTTTGCACTAGACTAATTTATTAAGTGAAACATATTAATATATGACTAGTAAGACTATGAATAAAGATTTGTCTGCATTTTTATCTATAATAAAACTGCATTCTATCAGACACTATTGACCCCATGGACATTAAGAGTTTTTTTTTCCAATTAAATCCAAAATAACACTTAAAAATTAAAATCTCTTGAAGTGAAAAACATCTTTTAAGTCTAAATTGATTTAGTCGTTAGTAATAAAATCTGAAATGCTGACCCCCCTTATCCCAACTGTTCTGTAATACACAAGAAGCAAAGACTCTCACACTTCTACATCCTCTTACCCCACCCAACACACAAATGCACACACATACATATGCAACTCAAGCAGTCTACATTCAAATGATTAGTTACTTTTTATCTTATCCTAACTTAACAACAAATATTCCAGGCCCTTTTACCCTTCTTCATGTTAATGAAATAGTTATATAAATGTATTCCAATGTGCTTTACTGAATAAATTATTAATATACTTATATAGATAGATGCTATATTGCAGATTAGATGATCTAGACAGAGAGTAAATTCTATGCTGTAATCTGCAATATAACATCTTTGTTGATAGTGCAACTGATGTGCACATTTAAAGAATAAGTACAAAAATAGTAATACATTTTTATTAATTTAAACATTGGACATTTTATTAACCGTTTATTTTACAGTGAAATTGAAATGAACTGCTAAGAATTGAACATTACTATTAGCTGATGTTCTTAATATTGTTGTAGATACAACACCTTGGAGTTTTGGTAAAATGTCTATAGTTTCCCTAAAGACTATGTGGGAGAAAGCAAAGCTTCTCTCTATGTTTATACAACTTTGAAGTGCAGGCACGATGTCATATTGGCTGACAGAATTGAGGAAACTTCTCATTTTAATATGGGAAGCGGGGCCTGTTGGTGCAGACTTGTGATTGACTTTGATTTTGGCCGTCTGGCCTGAAGACAATGAGGGTGAGAGGGAGAGAGTGTTGGTGGTGAAGAGGGTTAAGGTAAAAAGTCGGGGGTTGGCAGCTTTAGACAGATCCTGTCTTATCAATCTCCTCCTATAAAAGCCAGTCTTTTTCAGGGGTTGTAATTGTCTCTTCTAATGACCTGCACTGGAGAGGAGGACAAAGACAGGGCCATAAAGGGCTTTATGAGTCTGCTGGTAGGAAACCTTTGGTGAAAGAAAGTAACTGCTGAGTAAATGCAACTACCCTGTTGTTTCCTCGAGCAAGGCTGAGAGCCCCCCAGTTGGGACTCCACAACGGGGCAGGACCAAAGCAGGCAGAAATCAGGCCACCTGCTGGGGCCTAATTGGTCCCTGCTGCAGTTAATGGCTTCCTGTGGCTGTGTGTTTACTTCTCGTTTGCTTTTGGGTGCTGGGTTTCCCAGCCATGCCACCAGACGAATCTCTTCATCAAGGCCTCTCTGTTCTCACCTCACTTTGCTCTTTTATTTCTCTATTGATTTACCTTTCCTTCTCATCTTTGTCTCTCTTTTTATAGAATACGAAGTCCTCCCACCAAAAGTATATTCCTTCTACCCTCCAACATGACACTGAATACCTAAAGTCTTTACCCAAGACACGACATTACCTGGTGAATGAGACACACTTATTACGCTTATAGAGTCCCATAATTCTTAAGTTATCAATAATTGATACTATGTCAAGAAATGAAATGACATCCAAATCTTTCACTCAATGTAACTGCCATGTCTACTTAAAAGATCTTGGAGCTTCAAAGATTGCTGGGCCATCGTGGGTGTTTGCGAGATCCTAAAGATAAGGAGGCATTCACATATTGGGTGAATCAGCATAGAAAAGCAGAGCTAGAGAAACAGCTCCATAAAATAGGTAAGAAACAAATCTGGCATTTTTAGTTCTATTTGTCTTCATTAAGTTCAGTAATACATACATCTACTAGCAATTACGCAACAATAGAAAAACAACAATGCACAATCAAAATATATTGTAGTGCAATATATTAGTGCAAGTGCAAGTTCTTCTTTGTATGGGCTACATGCAGTGCTGAGGAGGAAAGCCTATGCTGTATTTCTATTGCCACATTTGTCAATGCCACATATCACAGTGAGAATTTTATTTACATTTCTATTACAAGTGGAATTGCTCTACTATATTTCCTGCCATGCTTATTTGGACCTTTTTTTTAACATATACAAAGTGCACTGGCTTTTTATGTAAAAGAATTAACACACACATTGACGACAACATTATGTGTAAATAGGAGTGCAAAACACTTTATTCTGGGTGCAGAGTTTCAGTCTCCACTGTACTTGTAAACTGTATGCAGAAGCAGGGTGTGCTGTAATTCTGAGCTAATAAAATTTATGAAGTTTAACACTGACCTGTTTTGTAACAAAACTACTAACATAGTCCATATCTTATACAATGCTAACTACTAAAAAACTCAGTGTAAAGGTCTTTCTTAGATTTAGATTAAACAACCAGCATCACACAGCACTTCAATAATCCTGTCACCTATATTGACCCCTGTTTCTCCCCATTTGATCTTCAGTTGTTTACTTGTGCATTTTTTATTTTGAAGCTTTCTGTTCTGACATTTGATGCCTTCCTTTATATACCATTATGCCTTCTCTTTATATGAATCTTGTTTTATTTATATCTTTAATTTGAAATTACATTTTGATGTAATTAACACTATATTAAGAATAAAGTTTTTGTTTTATATTTGTGATAGCGTTGAATGAAATAAAAAAAATGTATGAATGAAAATCATTAAAGCATTTTAAAGGCTCAGATTTTTCTTTGACAAGGACTTAGACCTTCACATTCAGTTATAATGAGGACCTTGCACCTGAATCTAATTGCCAGGCTTCAGAAATTCAGTTTCTTCAATCAGCCATGGTCTTTTGTCTCTGCTATTCTGTTTTATCATGTACTTACTATACATGCCAACATCTTAATTGACGCCTCATAATTGCCTTTTGATGTTATATTGAATAGAAGTGTGTGGGAAGTATTTTTCTCTTTAGTGAAATCTCTGTTAATATTTTTGCATAATGAAATCCATGTTAAGGCACACAGCAAGAACCAATATTGCTTTTATTGGTATTTCATTTAATCTAGCATTATCAGTGTTAAATGTATAGGGCTATATCTTAGCAATTAGAGTGTTAGAGTCCCAGCACAGCCAGCTGCAACATTATTATAATACAAAAATTATCATTACACCACTGTTGTAACTCGTTTGTAAATTGTTGTAAGTAAATATGTTTGCTCTTCTTATTAAAATTCTTCATACAAAATACAGAATGACGAAATGTTCTTTATGAGCACAGTGTTGACATACTCATGCTTGGCAGTTCTTTACTGCAAGTCTGTTCCAGAGCTGAAGTTAGAAGACTTGCTAAATATTTCAGAAACACTTTCAAAAGAGGTGATCAGAAACTCTACCCCTGAGAAGAAGCATTGCCATCAAAAACATGTGAGTTTCTAATAATGATTGCCTTTATTCCAAAGTTTTATTCTGTGTTCAATTGTATTTATGTTACACAGATCCAAAACCTTTGTATGGACTGTTAGATATTGTGTTGGAATGATCCATGATTTGTAGTGATGGAGAACAACAACAAAATAAGATCTTTCTGGCTATTTCTTTTTTCTTTTTTGTCCTATTTACAATACAAGCATGTCTTATTCTCATTGTAAGCTTGTTTAGCCTGGTCCTTATAGAAAAATTTTTCCACCACTCACGCAGAAGTGAGATAGTTAAACAGAAACCCCCATCCCTTAATCCTTTCTGCACTGGAAGTGTTCTCTCTGTTTACTACAGCCAGACACACATCACCCAGGGGTACATGTCAAATTCATTTCATAGTCCATGGGATAGTCCAATTTGGTCCAGGATGCTACATCGTGCCAGAGTTTAGAGCCTTTGTTGGACTGGAACTGTTACACAGGAATGACAAGTCCGTTTGAGAAGTTTAAATGCTTCTTTAATCCTAAAAGTAATGGTCATGCATACAAAAAGAGTATTACTTTATATCAATTATTTTTAAGTATGTTATTTAGATCCACTTACATATTTTTTACATATAAAAATTATATTGTTTACTAATAGCCACAATAATTGAACTCCTATATCCTGTTATGTTCCTATTTATAGTATTTTATTTCTATATCCTTCTATTTTATTTTTATTTATCTATTTTATTTTTCATTTTTATATAAATAATTTCATAAAAATTCTAATTATTAGTATATTTTTCATGTATTTTGACCTGTTGACTACGAAGACATATAAACGTGAAGTGCATCATCAACTTATGACCAGTAATCAGTTGAAATGTGCTGGTGAAATCAGCAGGGGATGTTTGTTTGAGCTTGTTACCCTGTTTTTATCACTTCTGAATGCTTAGAGTTATCAGCCCCACGTGATCGCACCACTGCCCAGACTGATTTACCCAACCATTGGCTTTTCAAACCCACTGTTACTTTTACTTAAAATTTAAAGTTGTAAATGTAAAAGCATAGTAGTGACATTAATGCGTTATTAACTATTTAGTAAACAATAACAAATAGGCTCACATTATTGATATATAATTATCTTTACATTGTTGACAAGTAATATATATACCTGTTCTTAATTTAATTCCTAACTGCCAAGTTTCCATAAATCCATAAAGCCTATTTCAGTCCTTTTAGTATGTGAATTTTACACATGACTAAGCAAATAAAGATGTGCGTGGTATTGCAATGTTGCTAGGCCAAGAGCAAAACAGTTAACTTACCTTTAGAACACTACAATCATACAAATAAGATGATCAAAAGATCCTGGTATAAGTCCTTACTGACAATAATAATTCAGTTCTTTAATTCAGGTACACCTGATATGCTGTCTATTACTGATTTTGTAATCTTGATATAAAACCTCTACTTGCTGCTCTCTTCCAATATGCAGTGGATAGACAGTTTGCAACATGATGCGTTTCAAGCATAAGTTGAGTTGTGCTAAAGTTACACATCATTTGTGCACATCATTAGTAACTTAACTCACTTTTATGTTTATTAGGGCATATAGAGATCGAGTTAAACAAATGCACAAAGGATTGTTCTGCTCTATTTTGTCTAATGGCATTATATGTGTCATGTTATTTAATAGCGGGTTTGTTGTTGTGTTTAATGTTAAAAATTAATATACAAAGTTTTTGGATGAAAGTCAGTTTGTATTAGAAATCACAGATCTAAAGAATAGATGAAAGGATTAAGCTGATGTTCAAAGACTGATGGCTTAGTGGTTAAGATATTGATCCATGGTAATGGGCAACATTTGTAGTGGTGAAGTCACATTCTTTTGAGGGTCAAATTACAATTTTGCACCTTACCATTTCATTTTGTAATGCTGGAATATGTTAGTAAATGTTGGAATAATGCAATCATATATTAAATATTTACATTTCAACTGGAAAATGTAGCTGTCAGTTAAGTGCCACAGCATTTCACATATCATCAAGTTAATCTCAGAAAATATTATTGTCTCAGAAAATACATGGTCATAAGCTTATCTTCAAGTGGTTTGCCATTCTAACTTTAAGTTCTTTTTAATTTCACTCTCTGGCAATAACTATTTGGATTACAAATTTCAGGAGAAATTGAATTAGCTATTTAAATATATAATACTTACAACTGGTATGGCATTGTTTTTAAGGTGTTGCTAGTGTTATACTTTTTTCTTTAAATTACATATTGTGGCAGCTCTAGCAGCACCTGTGCACCTTAGGTATTGGCCATGTTTATTTCGATCCAATGCCAAAAAACACAAGGCAAATATCATTCATTCATTCATTCATTCATTATCTTCCGCTTATCCTCTATTAGGGTCGCGGTGGGGTTCCCCATGCCCATCCAGGGGAGAACGTCTTGGGCGCTGGGCAGATAGACCCAGGACAGGGCGCCAATCCATCGCTGGGCACACACTCACTCACACATACACACTCTAAATTGGGCAATTTTTTGAGAATTCAATTAACTTGATCCATGTTTTTGGACTGTGGGAGGAAACCGGAGAACCCGGAGGAAACCCACGCAGACACGGGGAGAACATGGAAACTCCACCCAGATGGGGATTCGAACCGGGAATCCCTAGCGCTGAGAGGCAAATGTGCTAACCACTAAGCCACCGTGCCGCCGGGCAAGGCAAATATCATATTACCAAAATTGATGACAATAATACTTATGTACAGTATATGGGAATGTGAGGTTTTCAGTGAAGATTTTTGTTGTTGTTTAATAATAGTAGCAATAATGAATGAAGAGAGAAAGAGAAAGAATAGTTGGTGTGCCAAAAATTAGAATTAAAAGCAAAGCTAAACCTTAACTAAAATATGTCACTACCCTAAACATAACAAGAAAGAAAAAAGAGTGGGTATATGATGAAATAATATTTAATACTTAATAATAAACCAGTTAGTAATCAAGATACAATACTAACACTAATAAAAATGTTAAGATAAAAAATCAACAGAAAAGGAAATTGACAGCTAAATTAAAATTTAAAACTAAAATAGTATACTACAAAAAAATCCCAAATATTTGTAAACTTACTGGAATGTCTTGAATTGTTTAACTAAATAGAAAAGCCATAAATATTTAAACATTCAGAAAGGCAGAACTGCTTAAACACACTGGAACAGCTCGAGATACTTAAACACTGGAAAGGCCTAAATGGTTAATACAATATAGAGGCCTAAAGCTTACATGCAGGATGGGAATTTTACTCTAGAGCAAAGACAAACACAATAATGAAAAAAAACCCTCAAAGACATGGGAAAACTAAAGGCTTAAATAAATAACCAAACACAACTAGATCCTAGAAAACATAATAAATAAACATAAAGATGTAAACTAGATGATTGATCCAATTAAAAAGAAAATAAGGCAATGCAAGTGAGAGCCAAGGGTATTTAAAAAATTTGGAAAAACCAAAAACGCAAAAGGAGACAACAAATATGGTTTGCTGTTGGCAAGCTTGGCTGCAATGGGGCACCGCAGACAGTCTTGGGGAGGTGTCTGTGGTTCTGCAGGACTGGATAGAATGTTTTAGTTACAGACAGCTTTGGATGTGCCCATTTGGGTGCAGAAAGGCATGGATGCACAATTCCATATGCTTACAGGTACCAGTGTTTCTTCTTGAGCACAGACTTGAAAGAGATCACTTGGGTGCTGACAGACTTGGCGGTGTGTTTTGGGTTTTTAAAGGTATAGATGCACTCATTGGCTTTGGTGTTTCTTATAGTGGGCTTGAAAGCACTGTCTGGTGCAATGATGCTTGTAAGCACCCTCTGTAAACTGATGTATACATATCAGTATGCACACCTCAAGGCCTACACCTGAATACAAACAGACATAGTGACTGGTGTCATGGAACTGCAAACCACTCCGGAAAGGCTTGAAATAGCTCAAACATATGGAAAAGCCCAAATAGTAAACACACTGGAAAGGCCTGAATGCTTTACTGTTAAGGCATGAGTGAATATCATACTGGAATGACCAGAATATATAACACACTGTAAATGTCAGAGATAGTACGACACACAGGGAAGGGCTGGATTAGAAAAACTAAACTGAACACTGAGAGGGAATAAGTCATCACTAGTTAAAACAGCTAAAAAGCTTAAACACTGAAAATGAGGCTTACCCTGAATCAGGGCTTAAATACATGAAAAGAACCTGTTAGAAACAGGAGTAATAGTGCATAAACACAAACTGGTGAAACAAAAAATTAGGTGAATTGAAGTAAAAGACCAACTAACAGGACTGGGCAGAGAGAAATCGCAGTTTTTTGAAAAAAGGTAATAATAATAATGTGATCTGCAGGTTGCAGTTTCAGAAAGCAAAGGAGGAGAAGAAACGAGCAGCAAAACAGCCCTCTATAGCAGACAGCTTCAGTCACATAATGAAT
This sequence comes from Corydoras maculifer, assembly GCA_019802435.1. NCBI lineage: Eukaryota > Metazoa > Chordata > Actinopteri > Siluriformes > Callichthyidae > Corydoras > Corydoras maculifer. Next base: position 1,356,156 of record JAFMOD010000880.1, on the reverse strand, counting down.
CTAAGCTGAAATTTCCCGGGGTAAGTGTCAAACCACAGGAGATGGGCTTATGCTGAGTGTGGGCAAAGGCAAGCAAACACACCTGCAGTGGTCACTTCCCCTTCATCACCCTCTCATCATTTTCACATTCTTTATGGTCACTATTGTTTTTAGCTTCCACACATTCACACATTAACTACCACTTGTAGAATAATATTAAGAAGCCCATTCTTTAAAAAGTGAAAATATAAGTAGACATTGTATAAAATTAGGTCAAAATTCAAATGAAACAAAATTCTGAATGCAATTATCTGCAGATTAATGTCTACATTTAAATGAATAAAATATTAAAAAACAGTATTGCTGGCAAAATACCAGAGTGACAAAATACCAGACAGTTTAGATAATATTTAGATTATACCATTTAAAACCATTCACAGTGTCAACTGCTGTCCTCAAGACAAGGTTAGCATTTACATTGAAACTTTAAAAAAAAATCTATATAGTTGACAAACATTTTTTAGATGCAGCCAATAAAAGATCATACCAACCTATTTAGAAATGGCGGCAGGTTAACTGGGGTTGTTGGACTCAAATCGTCCAAAACATTTCAGGCTATCATCAGCAACAACTCCCAAAGATAACAGAAAAATAAGACTGTTGAGCATCTGAATCATGTATTTTTAATAGCTTCCATTATGAAATTATTAGTAACTTAAAACATAATAAAACATGGTCAGTACTTAAATAAGTTATGACTTCATTTATACTGAAAATTGACTTTCAAATTCTAACTACACCTTATGATATATTCGGTTGCAGATTTGCATGCATGATTCATTTAAGCAGATATTTGCTGTAAGGCAGTACAGGAGATGTCTCAGACACAGCACAGGTCAATTTTTAAATATTTTCTTGTCAAAATGAATGTGGGCAAACAACAGGTCCTGAACTGGGTATAGATAGGGGTTAGCAAACACTTATCAAACAGAACTGAAAGGATTAAAGATACCTGGTGTTATTAAATCTTACTGCCATTTGTGCCATCGCGTTTTGGGGCACAGGTGGGTTGGGGGGATACGTCATCCTGTTAATGAAACTTGAATTATGAAATTAAAACTTGTAGATTTGACTCCAACTATCCAGTTCTGGATCATTTATAGTTTTATCATGTATGGAAATTGTATGGTTTTAGCGTAATAAAACTTAAATATTTTTTGCTGAGGCAGTTTGGTTAATAAAGAATCATGAATCAGTAAAGTGTTCTCTGTTTGGCATTGTAAATACAGTTTGAATAGGCAGTGCTTTGCAAACCAATAGTTGAATCAGCTCTTTAATGGTATATGGGATGAGAGGTGTGTAAGCAACCACTTACATAGACAGCTCTCTTCCTACATCCTTCCTCCTGACTTCTCACCCCAGCACATTCTGTATGAATGTCTTCTGTGTGGGGCGAGAATGTCAGGTGCTGACACTGACACCCAAACTGTGAGAAATTACATGCATTTCATCACTTCCAATACCTGCACTAATGATATTGCCTGTTGTCATGTGATTGTAATACAGTGCCTTGCAGGTGAAGTGAAAATCAGCACCGATTACCTATTTAAGATGCACTTTGATTATTTTTTAGGTCTACACTCAGGAGTTACCCAAGTTTGCATCACTACACCCTAACTTTACAGAGGTCTTCAAAACCAGTCTTCAGGTAGGTTTAGCATCCTTTTTAAATGCCAGATCTATTGACCACTGTATTGCACTACAAACACCAACTTTCATTTGTGGAAGTAATTATAAAACAAAAAAAGGAAAAAAGTAACTGTTTACCATCTCTACAGGAGTTGGTAAGAAACTGAGACTAATCCTTCAGGTGATGTATAATTATTTCCAATGTGATGCTTATTTCCTAAAACAGAGAGATAAAGAGCCACTTTGCAATTCAAAGACTTTAATATTAACTCAACAAAAAATAAACCTTATGCAGACTCTCGCCTTCTCCCACATGGCTCACTCTTACAGGTAAATCCTACAAATTTAATAGTTAATACATTGCAAAACCAAACACAAAAAAATGAATATGCAGTACATATACAGTATCCAGATATTTACAACTACATGACTAGTAATACTTCTGTGTCTGAACAGTTTATTACAGAAAAATGAATGGACCATGCAGCAGGATCTGGATTATGGCATTAATGATCAGGTCAGTTTATATAAAACTTGTTACTTCATTATAAAAAAAATTCTCACAATTTCTACGCAAATGTTTTTTGTTTTTGTTTGTTCTTTTGTAGATGTGCTTGACTAAAAAGAGTCTAGTTTCACCACAGTCTTTTAAAAAGTCAATTGATTTTTTTGAACATATTAAGGACCCGCGTACTCCATCTGAACAAATGTCCAGGTTTGAAATACTTACCATGACCTTCAAAAACACCTGCATAGCAAAGTTAAAATATTATTTGTTTTGTTTAGACACCAAGAGCTCAAAGAATCTCAACCAAGTAGCAGCAATACAGTGCCCTGCTTCTCCTCCGAAGAGGTGCCCTTGTCAGTTGAAGATATTTGTTCAAATAACATTTTGATGGTAAATAAATTATTTTTGGAATGTTTTATTCATTACATGTCTTTTTAGAATTGTAACAATATTGCAAATATTTATGTTATAGGTTAAAGGCTTTGGTGAAAAAATGTGGACCAATTATGTCTAGAGAAACTGTATGACTGAAAAAGGATTTAACTAAGCATTTAGAGTTGTTATGCATTTTGTTCCAATAGTTTTTCAAATAAGGAAATGAATCAATGTATTGCCCAGCGATAGATTGGCGCCCTGTCCTGAGTGTATCTGCCCAGCGCCCGAAACGTTCTCCTCTGGATGGGCATGGGGAACCGCCCTGCGACCCTAGTACAGGATAAAGCGGAACATAATGGATGAATGGATAAATCAATGTATTATTTTCGACACTGTCTGACATTAATAATTGTTTAAAGGTTAGGAAATGGTTTGCGTTAGTCTGGTTTAAGCTTGTGTAATTTTTTTTTCTTCGTATTTTAGCATATTACATACATTACCTGTGTACATCTGTCTGTCTGTCTTTTTTAAATGAATCTTCTTATTTTAGATGTGGTGTTTCATGCAAACAGAAAACGGTCATGTTTCAATAAATCTCTTAAAGCAAGCAAATAAACAGGTTATTCACAGGTTATTAAACAACATTTTGCTCTCTAGTCCAGGCAGGTTTTTCCTAATTCATATAATTACGAAAATCTCACCACATGGGCTAGTGTCTTCTACTCAAACATACTTCTTTTTGACAACAACATTTCATTACCATAGCAGCCTAACCAAACAGACTTTTGGGCCTTTGCTTGGTTGTGCAGGTCCAGTCCAAGCGCTTTTAAAATTTAACCCAATCACAGGTCCTTCGGCACACATCAAAGGGTTTAATGAGCCAATCGGAATTGTGCGTGGAGAGACGGCGCTATTTATTTGAACGCAGGCTCAGGCCTTCTCCAGATTTAATACGATAACCGAAAGCTTGTGGCTCGAGGCGTTGGGTGTTTGACATACAACACAGTACTGCCGACATTTGTTGATTTCAATATTTTAAGAAAAATGGATTTAATTGTAAGCGAGGGTTTGGAGAAAGTTGTCCAGTATCGGGTGGATCGTCTGTTAGACGTCGTGGGAAGCGAGTTGCAGACGGGGAGCGATAAAGGAGACCCGAGCGAGAGAGAAGTGCAGGTCAAGCTGGATGAAGTCGAGCTGTGGCAGAAGTTCCGTGAGCTCACCAACGAGATGATAGTCACCAAGAGCGGCAGGTGGGCAGGCGTTCCGTGTCTGGAGCACGTTTTCATTTAGTAAACATCAATTTATCTAGTTAAAACCCAAACTACGACTAACCCTTATTACAGACAAACGCCTGTCTGTCTGTCTATCTATCTGTCCGTCTGTCTGACTGATCTGCTTTTGCGTATACCTAAATAAACAAAAGTCTAATTAGTATATATTCTGTTACTGCGATTGCATATACCTTCATCTGTAAACAATGTACGTTTATTTTATTTGTTCAGGTATACAGTCTAAATATTACTTAAAATGATAGTTCCCGTATGGGTAAGTTCTACTAAAAACATAATATTTTATCTGTTGAATCGCTTTAATTGCAATATTAAATGTGACACTTTTAGATATGATTAAGTTTTAAAGTGTCAGTAAAGTAATCTTAAATGGTTTCATATGTAAATGTAGCTCCTTATAAAGAGGTTATAAAGGTTTAGCTCTACAATGCATTGCAATATGTTTTTTTTTTCTTAAAATATATTTAGATGTTTTCATTAATTTAAAGAACTATCACGTCTACATTAAAATGTTTAATTATGCAGCCCATTCCTTTAAATAATTAAACTAATGATTTACAGCCAAAACTATAAAGCCTTTTTATAGCAAAGATTTTAAAGAGAAATGAAACCAGTGTATAAGCCTTTATGTGTAAGTGTATAAGCCTTTTAAAATCAACCCAAAGCCACCTTGACCAAATGGTTGTTACTTGAAACTGTTTGCAGTACTCTTAATAAAAAATAGACAATGATAATAATTTATCAATACATTTCTGGGAAAGAATCATAAATAAACTAGGCTTCTAATTTTTTTTTTTAACAAAAACTGACATCACATCCTTAAGGAATCCATCATTTGACTGAAAAAAATAAATAAATGTGTGTGTGTGTGTATATATATATATATATATATATATATATATAAATATATAGTGTGTGTGTGTGTGTGTGTGTGTGTGTGTGTGTGTATATATATACACACACACACACACACATATATATATATATATATATATATATATATATATATATATATATATATATATATATATATATATATATATATATATATATATATATAGTGACAGTTATTAGTCACTGTAACAAAATTCTGTGTGTGTGTGTGTGTGTGTGTGTGTGGGCAGGCGCATGTTCCCAGTGTTGAAGGTAAGTGTATCCGGACTGGATCCAAGTGCCATGTACTCCCTACTGCTGGACTTTGTAGCTGCAGACTCACACCGCTGGAAGTATGTAAACGGGGAGTGGGTGGGTGGCGGCAGACCTGAACCTCGTTCTTCCAGCTGTGTGTACATGCATCCTGACTCCCCCAACTTCGGAGCACACTGGATGAAGTCCCCAATCTCCTTCAGCAGAGTTAAGCTCACCAACAAACTGAATGGTGGGGGACAGGTTAGTAATGTACAGACTGATCACACAACATAATTCTTATAACAGTATAATAATAATTATAATATGGTTATTATTAAGGTCATTATAACATTACAACATTACATTAGTCAATATGTAGTTAAAGCAACTGTTAAACTGTTAAAACAATAAAATGGTAATATTTTTAAATGCTCTAATTATTCATTCTCATTGCTGTTAACCTAAAATGCATGTGTGCTCAAACCCAGGGATTAATAAAGTATTCTGAATAAAAAATATTTAAATGCCATTACAGATGTTTACAATAATTATTAGTTTTTTTCATCAGACATATTAAATTAAACATGTTATATTAAACATGTTTTTAACTACTTTTACCTGATATTTCCTTAAATTTGAGACTTTAACCAGAAAAGTGTGGAATATGATTAGCACATATGCAAATTGACAGCGTTTATATAGGCAACATGTAATGTATCTTTAGTTTTTATGCTTGAAATCAAAATTCTTTCTATAAAATCCTTATTTCTCATTCATTTATTATTTGAATGAAAACCATTCTCTTTTTACTAAATTTGGATATTAGCTACATGAAAGTAAAATGTACAAAAATGTGATTTCATAAACAATGTTTTTATTTATTTGCAATAATCATCTGTTAAATTTCAGATCATGCTAAACTCTTTGCATAAATATGAGCCACGTGTTCATATAGTGCGGGTCGGAGGGCCCCACAAAAAGATTACCAGTCATTCCTTCCCTGAAACTCAGTTTATAGCAGTCACTGCATACCAAAATGAGGAGGTAAGTGTTATCCATATATACATTTATTACAAAATTATTAACCACAATCTTCTCTGATAGTGAAAAGAAGGATTTTAAAAGATTTCTACTATTTTTTTATTTGTAGATCACTGCACTGAAAATAAAGCACAATCCATTTGCCAAAGCTTTTCTAGATGCCAAAGAAAGGTACAACAAATAGGCACAATTTACATTTTCATTTAAAATGACTTCTAAATTGAAAAAAAAGTGTGTGTGTGTATATATAAATATATATAAAAGCCATTTGCTATTCTCTTAGAAGTGATCATAAAGAAAGGATAGAGAGTGTCAGTGAGAACCATCATTCTGGTTACACGCAATGTAAGTTTCAGTAATAATTTTTTTCTTATACACTTCCACATATTTGTTAAACTCTTGTCTGCATTGTGATCTTTTTTTTTGTTTGAAAATGTATAATAAATGTGTGTCACATATCCTGACCTCCTTCCTTCCTTTTGTTGTGAACACAGTGGGCAGCTGGTTATTACCAGGAACCGGTCCTCTGTGTTCTTCGGCAAGCTCTAACCCTCACTTTGGTGCTGTTTCACCACTGGCATCTACTCATGGCTGCGAGCGCTATTCCACAATAAAGGGTCATCGAACTTCACCTTATCCCAACACATACTCTCAACGTACAAACTCTTTTAGTAAGAAAACACATATGTATATAAACACACACACCAACTCCTTTTCTTTAGATTGTATGTACCCCTCTGACTCTGCCCCCATTAAGGAGAAACTCAAACAAGTGTCACTGAGTGGACAAAGCCTCACATTCCTGTAGCTTTTGTGCATATTTTAGCTTAAAGACTTTAACAACTGTCGCTAAGTTGTGGAATATCTAAACATATTTTAATAGACAATAGACATTTTAATAGACAAAAGAGCCATGGTTTGGCTCTTTTGGCATATTTTTTAAATTTAAGACATTTGATGAAGATTTTCTTTTGTTTCCAGCGGATCATACAGAAAGCCCGTCAGCTTGTTTGTCCATGCTGGCCAACAATGAAAACTGGTCCAATCCTCAGATTCCCTTGCAATCTAACATGGTAACAATGAGCCAGCAGTCTCCTCCCTGCTCCAACTCCAGGTCAGCATTTTTGCCAAAACCACACAATATGCTTTTATATTATGCTTAACTAACTGTTAGTGATTATTAACAAACATATTATAATTCAATGTAATATATTGGTACTCTAAATATATGTTAGAAATAAATCAGCTGAGAACATTATTTATGTTTTTTTGGACGCTAAATTACATCTAATTCTAATTGTCAAAAATGTATGATGATGATTAATTTAATTTTCAGTCAGAATTTAATGAGAAACTTTCAACAGAAAGAGGAACTAATGCATTTGATCAATATGTTTTATAGATTCCTGGTCTTTATTTTAATATAAATGCACTTATACTATGAATGCTGTTTTTCTTTAGTCAGTACACTAGTTTATGGAGTGTGGGAAATGCTGCCCAGACACCCATGTCTCATACTGCAACAATGGCAAATGGCTTCAGCTCCCAATTTCTCCGCACCTCTCCCAGTCACTATGCCAGCCTGTCGCACCCGGGCTTGGTACCTCCAACTGGATCACCATTGTATGACAGCGCTCCTTCATGTGAGATGCACAATGCGGTCTATGACAGCACCACCCACATGAAGCTACCTACAGCCTGGACCCATATCACACCCACTTCCTTATAGGAGGCATTGCTACAAGCACTGATTTTGCAGTGATTTTTGCAGGTTTTGCTGTGAACCTCCTTACTAGCACTCAAGCTACGCAACAGCACCGAAGATTTTGGAACTTTTTAAATACTAATACAGTTAATAATGCTGTGTGAGGAAGATAAAAATCAAATGCATGATTGTTAATGGAACTATGACTTTCCTCAGTGCCTTGCAATTGGTCAAACTGACCATTTGTGACAAATTGAAAGTATTATACAATTTTATAAGAGTTTATTTATATTTTGTAATGCACAACATGGCTAAGTAAGTCAAGGACAATCATTTGTAAAAAGTGTAAATGTCACTGTGTTAGAATTGTTTTATTGTAATTTTAAATGTGAATCATTCCCACATTGTAAATTGTGCTTCATTGTGTATCTACTTTGCAACAAAACTACTGAACATCATGATTCCATCATCATGATGTGCTTTCATCACAGTATGTATGATAGTTTTGGACATCTGCTGCTTCAGAGATGTAATATTTAATGTAACTTTAATTTTTAAGAAAAGTGTTCACAACCTGCTGACATAACAAATGTTCAATCTATTCAACTCATTTGATAGTAAACTTGAACAAAACTCCTAAAATGAAATTAGTGAGTAGGTTTCGAAAGAAGAAATATCCAAAAGCATAAAGTTAAAACATGTTTTCATTATTTAAAGTAAAATTAATGTTATTATTTATGTATCAAGCTTTTCAAAAGTCGGGGTGTTTTGGATGGGGATGTAAAATCCTTTATTAAATCATCTTAATTATAATTAAATTTTAGGGCGGCACGGTGGCTTAGTGGTTAGCACGTTCGCCTCTCAGCGCTAGGGATTCCCGGTTCGAATCCCCATCTGGGTGGAGTTTACATGTTCTCCCCGTATTTGCGTGGGTTTCTCCGGTTCCCTGCCACAGTCCAAAAACATGGATCAAGTCAATTGAATTCTCAAAATTGCCCCATATAGAGTGTGTCTGTGTGAGTGAGTGTGTGCCCAGCGATGGATTGGCACCCTGTCCTGGGTGTATCTGCCCAGCGCCCGAGACGTTCTCCGCTGGATGGGCATGGGGAACCCCACTGCGACCCTAATAGAGGATAAAGTGGGATATAATGAATGAATGAATAATTAAAATCATGACCAATGGTAGCTGGAATTTCTACATTTTATGTACACCTAGGCATACTGTATGGAAATAAATCCAAGACTGTTACTATTACAACCCCAAATGGAAGAACTTATTTCTACTCCTTGGCCTGTTTGACATTAATAGCATAGTGTAAATATATCAGGCAGCACTGACAATGCCTAAGATACCATAATTGTAAAATAGCATAGCATAAAAATTTGTTTGATTATATGTTAAAAATCTACACTGTGAACACCACACACAATCCATGTAGAGCAGAATTGTCGTACTACAGAAAATTGGCTACATATTAAAAGCAGTGGTCCAGGACCTTACCATGTGAAAGATTCTCAACATAACTCCCCCCCCACCACCACCACCACATTTACACCACACCACTCCGGGAACAGCCAAATTCCAATTCAGTGAGAATTAATCTAAATATAACACAAGGAAACCAAAAATGCATCAGTCTTTAAAAGAAAAAACTAGCACAGAGTAAGATGTAGTGCTATCTGCATGAAATTGACAATGCGCTGTAGCACCTGTTCATGTTGACTGTTAATAAACACATAACCATGTTAATGAGGTACAGACTCAGTTCTCGCAAACTAAGACACTGGGAAATGGCTGTGCAAAAATCCTGTCCTTTCCCTGAGCAGTGAGTGTGCAAGCAGTACAGCAGTAATCCTGTAGAAACAGCTTTCTAACATAATGCACTAATACAGCTCTGTAAAGACACATCACTTTAAAAATAAACAAAAATCTGTTATAGTTTTACTGTCTGAACAACAAACAAAACTGAGGGAAAGGGAAGACAGCAACATTGCAATTTATATTTTAAATGGGCTATTACATAATGCTACCTTATTTTTCTGTTAAAATTCTTCACCTTATTGCATTATAATTTTCTTTTCTATTTCCTTTTTTCCTTTTTTGTTTTAATATTTTTTATTATTTAATATTCAATATTTTTTAATACTTTGGGCAATGATACATTGTATGAATTGAATTTAAACAAATAGTAAAGGGAGACTAAGAGCATACAAGGAAACATACATTTCAGTCTTCACTTTCACCTTTTGCTTTTGATTACTGCTTCACACTCTTGGAATTCTGTTGATGAATTTATGAATTTGAGCTCAGGTGCATCCTGTTTCCACTGATCATCCTTGAGATGTTTCTACAGCTTAAATGGAGTCCACCTGTGGTAAATCCAGTTGATTGGACATGATTTGGAAAGGCACACACCTGTCTATATAAGGTCCCACAGTTGACTGCATGTCAGAGGGCAAACACGAAGCATGAAGTCAAAGGTATTGTCTGTAGACCTATGAGACAAAATTGTCTCGAGGCACAAATCTGGGGAAGGAAACAGAAAAATTTCTGCTGCTTTGAAGGTCCCAATGAGCACAGTGGCCTCCATTATTCGTAAATGGAAGAAGTTTGGAACCACCAGGACTCTTCCTAGAGCTGGCCGGCCGTCTAAATTGAGCGATCAGTGGAAAAGGGCCTTGGTCAGGGAGGTGACCAAGAACCCGATGATTACTCTGTCAGAGCTCCAGTGTTCCTCCGTGGAGAGAGGAGAACCTTGCAGAGGGACAACCATCTCTGCAGCAATCCACCAATTAGGCCTGTATGGCAGAGTGGCCAGGCAAAAGCCACTTCTTAGTAAACGGCACAAGGCAGCCCGTTTGGAATTTGCCAAAAGGCACCAGAAGGACTCTCAGACCATGAGAAACAAAATTCTCTGGTCTGATGAGACAAAGATTGAACTTTTTGGTGTGAATGCCAGGCGTCATGTTTGGAGTAAACCAGGCACTGCTCATCACGAGGCCAATACCATCCCTACAGTCAAGCATGGTTGTGGCAGCATCATGCTATGGGGATGTTTTTCAGCAGCAGGAACTGGCAGACTAGTCAGGATAGAGGGAAAGATGAATGCAGCAATGTGCAGAGACATCCTGGATAAAAACTTGCTCCAGAGAGCTCTTGACCTCAGGCTGGGGCAACAGCCAGAGCCCAGACTTGAATCCGATTGAACATCTCTGGATCTGAAAATGGCTGTGCACAGATGTCTCCCATCCAACCTGATGGAGCTTCAAAGGTACTGCAAAGAAGAATAGGCAAAACTGCCTAAAGATAGGTGTGCTAAGCTTGTGGCATCATATTCAAAAAGACTTGAGGCTGTAGTTGCTGCCAAAGGTGGTTTTACAAAGTATTAAGCAAAGGCTGTGAATACTTATGTAAATATGATTTCTTTGTTTTTTAATTTTAATAAATTTTAAATTTTCAAAACTCTCAAGAAAACTTTTTTCACATGGTCATAATGGGGTATTTTGTGTAGAATTTTGAGGAAAGAGATTTGAAATACAATTTGAAATAAGGCTGTAACGTAACAAAATGTGGGGGGAAAAATGTGGATGCACTGTATATATATATATATATATATATATATATATATATATATATATATATATATATATATATATATATATATATATATATATAAACTTGAATATACAAATTCTAATTTTAAAAACATTTCTTACTTAAATAAAAGGACAAAGATTTGCATTGCTTTTTTTTGACAATCTTAATAGTGTTTGTTAGAATATAAACTAATTTATAAATGATTATAAAATGCTTTCAAAATAAATGTCATACGCATGTTTTCACATGATCACTATATCATTTTTAACGAATTGGAAACCAAAGATACTTATTGGTGCAGTTTTGTATGGGTCTTTTTCTGTTTTTACTTTACTGTTGAAATAAGTTGAAAGTTGAAGTTGAAATAACAACTAATTGGATATGAATTATACAAAGTACAAAATTTATCGGGTGTGGCGTCTCTGTCTCTAGATGGCAGTAAAAACGCAAAAAGCCAGACTACAGCGAAGATGAAAGTTTATTAACTACAATCAGAATTACCCAAGCAGACAATGTCCCAACAAAGCTCTGAATAAATACAATAAAAAGGCATCCAAACAAGATGATATACCGAAAGACGAGCAAATACAACAAAAAGAGCCCTAAGGTGCAAACACGCGTCTTCTCTAAAAACACAGGTGCAGAAAAGTTTCATAAATGAAGAACTTGGAGCAGAGGACTGTAGAAAAACCTACACGAAAAACTTGAGTGTAGAGTGAAGGAGGCAAGAGGAACATTAATGAATACCAAGGAATGAAAACAGGAAACAACCACGTGCCTACAACAACAGGTAAGACATTAACACGACGAACAAAGTGACGCAGACGAGAAAAATACCTGCAAGATATTAAAAAGAACCAGAGCAAAATAAAACGAACAGTTCAAAAACGAGTCAGTCACGTGCTCAACAGGTCTGTGAGAACTAAAGTGTTTGTAAACACTTAGCTAATTACAGCTAATTATTATCAAACACGCCTGGAGCCCATCTGCTCACAAAACACTTTGATACAATGCAGCAAATAGCATTTAGGGGCTCACTCCATCTCCTTGGTGTATGTGTTTATTTTGGTTAAGATTGAACTTTGACACCTTTTAGAATATGTAACTGGTAATTATGGCTTGGAAATGTTATTACTGCTGTTTTTCTTTTATCTGATCAGATCTGGGGCCTTTATTTTCTCTGCTTTAAAACCAATGATTGTCATTCATACATTTTGTTGAGAGAACAATGAGCACAGAGTGTGCAGTAAAGTATTAAGGGAAGTTTTGGTTGAATACCAGATGTAGGCATGTGGACTTCATTCTATGCATTTAATAAATCTTTGCTGTAGGTTTTTTTTGCACTTTTTCTGTCTGGCTCTTTTAACGTTGGCATGTATGAAAAATATTGGCTATCAAATATTTTGTACAAATATTTATACTACTGTACAAACATATAAACACACCACTTTTATTTTTGCTCCTATACCTATGTAGTGTGAATGTGAGTGTGTGAATTAATATATTTGTCTGTGTCTCTGCCCTTTAATAAACTAGTGGCCTGACCAGGATATTTTTCTTAATTTTCTCCTTATGAGCATTGAGAAAGGCTCAATGCTCCCTCTGCAGCTTTAATGTGGATAAATATCTTTAAAATAAATGAATTAATGAAACTGCAAACACTGTCAAATGTAAAAAAAAAAATACATATTGTACTCACTGTATATTCAGATGAGATGATGTATGAAAATACCCTTTAATATTATGTTATTGACAGTCTTGAAAAGTATTGACAGTCAATCACTTTATCATTGCACTCCTTTAAATTTCATCAAATGCCCACTACTTATACAATATATTAATTGTGAAGACAAATACTGTTGTGTATATTAGCTTATGGGGATGCTGATGCTGCAATAAACAAAGCTCCAGACAGGAAGGTGAGGGAGTAAAAAGGGGTTTTATTTAACTGAAACACCTGCTAACAGTACACACAAACACACCGACAACAGATGTGAATTAAAACAGTGATCAAGCAGAGATCAGATTTAAGATGTAAATCCAAATACAAAATAACAGCATCACGGTAAAGGAAAAATGTACAAATTATTATTATTTTTTTAATTAGGACTATTAGAAAATGATTATTAGAAATATACAGTTATCATTACTTAAGTATTTTATCAAATAACCATTGCGGGAAGCAACATTGAAATGTACTGAACACATACTATAGTTCTACCTCCTTAAGTTTATTCTACATATATATATATATTCAACATCCTGAATATCAGAAGTTTAGTATTTATTGTTCACTACTGCTCTGTCTGCTCTGTGCAGTTCAATTGATTGTTTTTTCCGTTTTACTTAAATCATCTCTAAAATGTATTTTCTGAATTTCGCTAATATAGCATCCGTTCTAATTCTTCAGGTCAGTTCCTCCTTGAAAAACCCCTAACATGCATTTGTATCAGGTTAGCAACAGGGCTGCATTATGAACTCATGCAGTGCAACTCTGTCTTAAAAGAATTGGACACTTATTGGATCTTATTCATGTAGACTTGCATTTTTTTAGTAATACTTTTATACTTTTTTACACTTACTTTGTTAATGCTTACATTGCAAACCTTTTATTTATCAATTAGCAGTTTTAAAATATGTTTAAAACATGTTTAACCAAATGCCAATTAATATTGAAACTAATCCATTGCCATTGCTCATCATTCTCATTTAATAGAGCTAACATTACCTCCCTGTATTATCCTAATGTTACTTCTTGCTGATGTGCTACTACACTCTCCCTGCCCCTCTCCCTGCTTCTTCCTCTCCCTACCCCCAGCCCACCCACCTCAAGCTCAATTAGCTCAAGTTGAGTTACAGAACACTCCTGCAAATTGTCATCATTAAATATTCCACAAATAATTTAAGGTAAATTAAATGTGTCTTAACACTGAAATGTTAGACTTTCTACTGAGATATAATGGTGGTTTAACTATGTTGGCAGTGTTGGGTACCTCCACCTTTGTATGCATTTCCCCTGCAGGTCAACATGAATTGACACTAAAAACACTATAAGTCAAACTGTAGGGTATTATTTTGCACACTTGTTTCAGTATAGCCTTCTGAAATAAGAAAATGAATGTGGGTTCTTAGGTTGGTGTTAAATGTCTTAGACAATTTGACAAATGTAATATATTTTTGTAGATAGGGCCACGGCGTGACGTCAGTAGACTGCTCTTTTGCTCCTCTCCATCCTTGAGCTGTGTGTGCGTGTGTGTGTGTGTGTGTCTGTCTGTCTGTGTCTGGACTTTAACCAATAATTTTCAAAACAAAAAGGGAACGAAAAAATATTCAACATTATCTGCCTCTGAGGAAGGTCTGCCTACCAGGAAATGCCAGGTGGCCAGTCCAGCTTTGATCAACACTGGACAGTTTATGTAATGAGACCCTGTTATCCCAATATTTATTGTTTGGAGAGAAAAAGAGTCAGCAACTCATTTACCACTCAAAAAACTTCATCACTAGTTGTGTTTCGTACCATTTGTCATGCTAACTTGTGCTATTGGAACACCTAAATCCATCCTTGAGTTTGTATGCCATTTCCATTCATCCATTATCTTCTGCTTTATCCTCTATCAGGGTCGTG
>JAFMOD010000880.1:1096569-1335390 GCA_019802435.1 Corydoras maculifer | reverse complement strand
GTTGGCCTCTAGAGTGTCCATTATTTTGACTGACATGATCGGCGTGTTCACGCCGTGTGCGCCCGCTATATTTTGGACCTGAAAACGCCTGAAGTTTTGCTCTCCACCGGAGGTGCGACTTTGTAACAGTGACAGTAAAGAAGTGTCTATAATTTTTTTTTTTTTTTTTTTTTTTTTTTTGCGTGATGCTTCATCCTTATTTTTCTCCCATCACTTGGCATGCTGCATTTGTCGTGTCTCTGGACGATTGCGTGAAATAAGTAAGTGATGCTATCCTTTCACTCGATTTAAGCGGCAGCCTTGATG
This sequence comes from Corydoras maculifer, assembly GCA_019802435.1. Taxonomy (NCBI): domain Eukaryota; kingdom Metazoa; phylum Chordata; class Actinopteri; order Siluriformes; family Callichthyidae; genus Corydoras; species Corydoras maculifer. The sequence goes on along the minus strand of JAFMOD010000880.1, from coordinate 1,335,084 downwards.
CAGTTTGCGGAGGAGGCCACTGACGTCATTAGCTGGTGAAGGCAAAAGCATCAACCCCCATTCTTTGCGACCGTTTATTTACAGAAAACCCAGCAAGTCCCCGCGTACCGTTAAAAGCCCCTGGTCACTTGGGCTGGAAGTTCGTGAGAGTTTTAGCACTTCGAGACAGCTGTTAAAAACAAACCATGCAATTTCACTCAACGCGCGTTTCCCTAGCAACCGTCTCAGCAAGTTTCACGGACAAGTTGGTGAGCGCGTCTTTGAATCGTCGTCGGTGAGCCGCTGTTTGCGCCAAAATTAAAGGTACGACGCGGTGCCCAGCCGCCTACAGCCCGGCCGCCTGGCTGCTTTGTCTCTCTAAACCTCACATCAAAGGATCCCCAATGCTTCTCCTTTCCGACAGAGAGATTTCTACGTAATGCACCCTAGCTGTACTCCTAAGTCCTGTCACTGTTACAAAGTCGCACCTCCGGTGGAGAGCAAAACTTCAGGCGTTTTCAGGTCCAAAATATAGCGGGCGCACACGGCGTGAACACGCCGATCATGTCAGTCAAAATAATGGACACTCTAGAGGCCAACAGAAGAACGCCAGAGAGAGCGGCGTGGACTGCGGGAGCGCGAAGGATGCTGTGGACGCGCGCTTTCCTGTCCCACTATAATCCCGGGCACACGTGACTGGATAAATCACTCCGTGGACTTGTTTCATCATTCCTCAGAGGGAAAGCTCGGTACGACTTTCTACACGACCGAGTGTGTTTCCCTCCCGTCGCGCTGCTCATATTCACTATGTGCAGGCTTTCCCTGCTTTAGTAGCCTCCGCTGTGCTCGCACCTGCCAACTTTTTCCCGAGCGTCCTGATGTCGACGCGAGAAGCAGCAGCAGCTGATTGAACACACGTTGACAGCCACATGGACCACAGTGCATCGAATTCCTTTAATCACAGAGCTCGTTCCCACAAGGTGAAGTCTGATCTGGAAGTAGCTTACTAATGTCGAAGAAACGCAAAACTCCAGACGCTGAAGATGACGGAGGAGGAGGCGATTTCCCGCGTTCAAGCAGCAGTGATCTAGGTACGCAAACTCACGCACTGAACCGTGTGACGGGACGACGCGATCCAACCATTTAACAGTGTACGTCAATATCGGCTGATTCCTCAGAAAGACATAGCACTTTAAGCAAAACAGATCTGCCTCTGCTAAGGTAACCTTCTTATATGTAGAGTGGCGTCAACACATTGGAATGAATGAATGAGTTACTAATATGCAATGCATTTTTTATTACCAGTGTTAAAACTAGAAGATGTATGTTATGTTCATAAATTCAATGCTTTGTAGGCCTAAAACGGAGTGACGTTGCCCAAAAATCAGTGGTCACAATGGAGTGTTCAAGCTCACTATTGGTATCTTGGATCAGGCGAAATACTTTCATATTCACAATTTTTACAAATACGTGTTTTTGTCTTTGACATTTAAAATGCACTGAAAGATAAACATGTAGGTAATGTAATAGCCTTAGTCATCCTAATACATTGTTTTACACTGATTATTATACACATTAACAAAATGCAGAATTACCTCTTAATTCCTTAAAACCATTAAACTTTTATTGAGTTTGGCAGCAACATGCCATGGACCTATGATGCAATACACTTGATTTACGTACCATGTTGTAAACTGCATATTAGTAAAAAAAACGTGATTAATTACTACTTCAAAAAATTAATTTAATTTATAATCATACACAAAACAGATTTCCAATGTTTTTAATTTACATTGTATGTTGTAAATATAAATTGAAATTGATGCTTGCAACACACAGAAAGATTGATATTTTAGTAGTATTGTTGTGAATGTATGTATGTGTGTGTGTGTGTGGGGGGGGGGGGGGGTCTACGAGTGTCCCAGCACTCATTGGGAAAAACAGAGACAGAAATATCTTGGACAAATAATACATAAATCTCAATGGAAAAGCCATCATGCCAACATATATTTGTCCAAAATCACAATATACACATCCACAGCTTTGGTATAATTATTCATGTTTATGCAAGTCACCCATGCTATTAGCACGTACAGTATTTACCTCCATTATATAGAAAATGTACACTGAGTGTACAATGAGCACATACATTGTTAATATGCTATTGATAAAAAGCTTGGTATTAATAAGGATTATAAACGTCTGTTTTATACAGGGCACAGCCTTAATTTCATATGGAAATTATAATGCATGGTTAATTTATCAAAATATGGCTTTTGACCTGTTCAGGGAGGCTGTGGGGATTTGTTAACTTGACTAATTTACAAAATAAACTGTGAATTTTATTAAGCTCAGGTAAATCATGAAGTGATTTCTAGTACAGTTGAACTCAAATTTGGATGGTTGCTAATTTCACCTGAAGACATTTTAGAAGATACCCAAACCTAGTTTTGAAACAGGGTTGTAAACATGTTGGTTGATCAGGCAAGGCACAGTATTGCCTGGGTGGAGGACAGTTTGGCTGTGTTGTTTACACAAATTGTGTGACCTCACAGCAGGTGTATCGGCTGAGTTTTTGATGCCAGGCCAGATTGTGAAATTCCCTTGGCTGGCAAATAGGGGGAAGTGGGCACTTCCTTTAGCCTGTAGAGTATGGCATTCGGACAGAATTTAGTGCAGGATAGATCTTCTACTACTGAAAAAACAATAAACACTTTTTTTTTTTATAAATATTGATTTCAGTCTGAAATAATACAAAAAAGTACAATTCCTATTTTGTTGTAAAATGGTGAATAAAATATTCTTGCCTCTTGTTTGGTGCCACTTAAGATCTCAGTCTTGCAGTTTCCTCAATGAACACTTCCCTAAAAGGTTTTTAGAACAGTAAGGATAACGATACAGCTGGGTCATATTGGTATGGCACAAAACAAAACAGGGCACCCCTGCACTTTTTTTTTGGAAAATGCAACACTTATTTGAGAACATTTTTACAGTTACAACCAGGACAGGGTGCCAATCTATCGCTGAGCACACACTTACACAGACACACACAAATACACTGTATATGAGGAAATTTGGAGAATTCAACTGACTTTGATCCTTCTTTTTGGACTGTGGGAGGAAACCCATGCGGACACAGGGAGAAGATGGAAAATCCACCCAGATTGGGATTCCAACCGGGCTGGGAGGCGAACGTGCTAACCACTAAGCCACCGTGCCTAGAACACATTAAATCTTATAATATTCTAAATCATTGCCAACCAAATATGGTTGAACACGTTTTGAAAACACTAACTGAAATCTGTTATCTTCAGTAACCATTTTCGTCCGCCTCTTTACTGGAGTTTCGAATTTTCTGTTTGTCAGCTGCTTAGATTTGGTGGATAACAGGTGCTTTTCCCTCTGTTGTTGCTGTTGAATTTAAATATGTACCTATAGTTGGCCTCTTCACAAAATTTTATATAATATTTTTCACTTCCTTCCACGTCCAGTAAGGTTTGCTATAGTACCACTTGCTGATAATAAGTACCACTTATTAATGTCATTGCTCACAATAAACAAAGGAACATTCCTGTAAACAGACTCTTAGTCTTGTGAATGTCCATAATTCTTTGGTAAAAAATTTAAAATAAATATTTTGATTCTCATGTCATCAACCAGTGTTTTTGCACTTTATTTGTTAGGGTGCCAATTCATTGCTAGCCACACACACACACACACACACACACACACACATACTCATTCATTCATTCATTCATTCATTATCTCCCGATGTATCCTCTTTTAGGGTCGCGGTGGGGTTCCCCATGCCCATCCAGGGGAGAACGTTTCGGGCGATGGGCAGATAGACCCAGGACAGGGCGCCAATCTATCGCTGGGCACACATTCACTCACACAGACACGCACGCATCTATATGGGGCAATTTGGAGAACTCAATTGACTTGATCCATGTTTTTGGACTGTGGGAGGAAACCGGAGAACCCGGAGGAAACCCACGTGGACACGGGGAGAACATGGAAACTCCTCCCAGATGGGGATTCGAACCGGGAATCCCTAGTGCTGAGAGGCGAACGTGCTAACCACAGAGCCACCATGCCGCCCACACACATACTATATAAGACAATTTAGTGAAGCTAATTCACCTTTGAGATCAGGGGTCTCAAAGTGCCGGCCTCGATGCAGTCACGGGTTAACAAAATAAGCATTTAAAAAAATTTAATAATAATAATAATAATAATCTGGCCCGCAATTTGGTTTAATTATTTATACATTATGTAAATTTTTATATTTTATCTTAATTTGTAATGTGGTGCTTGTGTGTTGTCTTTATATTTGTGCTTACGCTGCATTGCCTGATGATAGCGGCAATGCTGCGTAAGCCCAACCCACTCGTAAGCTGCACGTCTCTACGTTTAACGGGTTGTACTTAGAAACGAAGCCAAAGTCAATGAACAGTATAACAGTCACTGGTGTAGATGTGTCGCTGGTGGTAATGAAAGATAGGAATAGGAACTCCGAATCGCTTTACTCTTTTGCACATGTATCGTACATCTCTAGTGTGTCACACCTTTACTCATCCACCCGCAACACATACCTTAAGCATAGTGCCCATGTTACAGCACAACATTCTACAACTGCTTTTTTGAAAACAGCGCTCAAACCACAGTAAACGTACTCATGGTGTAACGCCGCAATGGAGATGATGGCTGACACTCAGGAAAATGAACTCTCCATTGAGGTATTCCATAGAACAGAAAGTAGCAGAGGGGAACGCATTACCGAAGATCAGACGCAAACAGCCAACCCAGCCGAACAGCGAGATAGAGAGATAAACAGAAAGTAATAATCAGAACTCTGGAGAAGAACTCCAAGCACCACCAGTGGCAGGAAGGGGAATAGCAGGTACAGAAGGTAAAGTGGATGTGACACTACGCTACGCATGCGCTCACCATTCCCAGCAAAAACATTTTGTTTGCAAAAATGTCACTTTCAAAACTCTCAAAAAATAAAATAAAAGTTGACTTGGAAAAAAGTACATATGTGTGTGAAAAACTCTTCTCAACTGTAAAATTTAATAAATCCAAGCATAGATCCAGACTGACCGATGCCCATCTCCAGTCCATCATCAGAGTGTCCACTGCAAACTCACTTAAAGCAAATGTGGCTCATTTGTGTCAGAAGAAGCACTGTCAAGTTTCTGGTAGCAAGCACTGAGCAAACACTGAATGTATTTGAATGTACTATGTACAAAATGTATTTGAATTACAATATGTGTACATAGTTATTATATAAATAGTTGATTTTCCATTTTCCCGCTGCTTTTTGTTGCAATTTTTTAATCTGGCCCCTCATCAAAAACACAGCCTGGTTAGTGGTCCCCAGGTAATTTGAGTTTGAGACCCCTGCCTTAGATCCATGGTTTTGGACTTTGGGAGGAAACCAGAGAACACAGAAAAAACACATATTGTGCATATAAACAATTATACAGCAAATAAAATTATTCCAATAAAATAACCATCTAAAGTACTAAAGTTAGATTAGATTAATCTCTGGATTTGTCGGACTCTCAATGGTAATATTTCTTTTTAAAAGTAGTTTTAGCTGTGAAGTCACTGTACACTATTAATACAGTTATGTTATTAATCCTTGCCAAACAGGTATGGGCGGCCTTAAAAGGTGACTATGTAACTGTATATATATATTATATTTCCTGTTTGAAACATATCTACCCTTCAGACACTGTAGTGGCAGCCTGTTGTTTTATTTGGTTCACTTGTAAGGCCTTTGACATCAACAAACAACCTAGTACAATCATGCATAAACACTCTGAAAGTGTGCATTATCCAGTTTTTAAAGCTGGATAATAAAAGCACTTTTTAATGATCAATCAGGTATATGATCAGACTATTTTATGTTCCCAGATACTGTTTTAACATATGCCAGAGGCTATGTAGCATTCAGGGAATTAAATATCATACTGATCCTATCAGCGGAAACCATTTTGCTGATTTAGAAAACTTAATTATTAGCCTTCTTCAGGCTAGCTGAGAATCTGAAGCATAATTTTTTTTTTTTTTTTTATCAAAATAGGCTTTAAAATGACTCAAAAATCTCAAACATTTTTAAAAATTTGATTATGTTTACAGTAGAACAATGAAAATCTTTATGTACAAATTATTTTACTCAAGTCTTGTGAAAATGAAAAACTATATACTCATGTTTTGATATGGCATCAAGTTTATTATTGTAATAACTAGTTTTGAATAACCTTTTCAGCATCATTTAAATTCCCAGTTCAGGAAGTGCATAAAGTTAGAAATCTGCACACAATTGAGTGCAGATTGTGTTACATTCACAGGCACTTATTCCTGTTACTGGTTACAACCAACAACTCATCTAATACGAACGAAGTATTGTACTTGTTTATTTCATATGTAGAGTAAGTAAGTAATACTAAATAGAAATATTAAACAGCAAAAACATATTAATAGCTAGCTGTTCAGTTTGTAGATGGATCACCAAAAACATGTTAATGCTCAGTCTAAAATGGGCTTAAGGCTACTGTGAACGCAGGTCTTTTTCAGATCTGGCATGTACATTTATGGTGGCTGATCGGATCAAATGTTGACAGCTGTTTAAAACTGGCCTTTGTATGTGACTCCGAGTAAATCTTAAGTGTCAGGTTTTGGTTATTCTTTACTTTTCTTCTATACATGCCAATTAAACACAGACTTCATTTCAATTAGCAAAAAACACATTTATCATATTAAACTTGCACAAGACTCTAAATAGATTACAACCTGAGTCAGTATGTGTTTAATATGTGTGACATTTTCATGTATTGTTATGAATGTAGCACGGCTTAAATTTGTAAATGAAATTAACCAAGCTGGCCATGCACCTTCTATATTGAAATAAATTATCGTAGAATTTAGACATCACATGAAAGAAATCACTTTTAAGACCAGTATACATGCCTGTATTATTAGGCAACTTCTGATTTGTTTAAAAACTTTGACTTTGCTACATGCTGAATACAATTTCTGCCGAGCAGATAAAAAAATATACTTCAAATCATTTTAAAAACATAAAAAGTTTGCATGATATGCAAATTCTCAAAGAGTATATAATTTAGTTTGCTTTCTTAAAAAATTATCTTCATTTATCACTTAAGCAAAAGCAATGATGTTCATTTAAACTATTATTACTGACTAAGTAATTCATTAGAAAGCAAAAGATGAGCTCTATAGTTTCTTTATCTCTCTCTCTCTTTCTCTTTCTCTCTCTCTTTCGCTCAAACCTAAATCATTCATACTAAAGTTTGATAGGAAATTTAGCAAAAGGATGTGCTCAGAGGCAAAGACATGCATGACTTGCACACAAGCAGAACCCCACTTGTCGCATTATCAGAAATACTTTAATTTCCCCACCTCTTTACAATATACCATTATTTTATTGCACATGTAATTTATTGTGTCATTATAACATTGTAATGAAATTTAGCGCGTATGGTGTGCAGGTTCTTCCTTATGGTTCTTAATGCAGTGTGTGATCTTGTCAGTATGGTTAACGATTTGGAGGAAGCTCCACTAGATGGAGATAAAGTACAACTATGTGTTCAGAGGTCACCCCGAAGAGATTAAACACTACAGATCTAACTATCTCATATGTACCAACCCTACTTTAACCTAATTTTTCCAAACTTTATGAAGACTACTGAACTGAGCTAATCTGTTATCTGTGTATGCTTGTGCTGCATAGTTCAAAATACTGTATTGTACTTAACATGAATTCCCCAGGCTTTTGAATCTGTAATAAATTATTTATCTAGCTTCAGAAGTTTAAAATGATGCCCTATTAATTTCTATTTAGCTAACTGTCAAATAATCCATAACAAAAAATGGTTTTACAACAGTGGCATAAAATTATTATTGCCAATCATCATATATACACTACCAGCCTGCAGTTTTAGAAAACATTCACATATACAGTCAATGTTGAAATTGACATAGTCCAGTGAATAATCTAAAATGGCACAAAGGAAGGTTTTATATACTGATAACTCAAGATTTTAAATATTTGGTGTATTACACAGGGCCAATGTATTCAATACATAGTCACGTAGATTCCTCATGGTGTGACACCAACTGTAAAATGGATGGTGTTGGCATCAGGAGAAAGAGGACTACTGCAGCACTTTGAATCTCCATGCAAGTCCTTTAGGTTAATGTTGGTCAATTCTGGGCTTCTCTTCGTACTCAGAAACCATTGACCTTGTCTTACTGTACTTTTATATGCTTTTTATATGTTAAATGCTTCTTTTTTAATGGAACCAATCCAGCACAATGACTTCATTTACTTACAATTTTCAATGATTTGTTGTAATGTATTGTTCTCTATGAATAATGATAATCATTATCATAATTGTCAATTTGACAATTTATACTTCAAAAATGTTGATACAATATGTAGAATATGCAAGATTACACATTTACTGATGTTTTATAGCAGATCACAAGGTGTACATTTATAAATTATATGACTAGTTTCATGTGTAGAGTGGAAAAGTCAGATCACTCGAGTCTAAAAAAATAATAACACCAGATATAAAGACCACTTTAGATATTATTACTTAGAATGGAGCTAGTTTTAACTGGACCATACTGACCCCAAATTGATATTTGATATAATTGATATATATATATATATATATATATATATATATATATATATATATATATATATATATATATATATACAATATATATATATATATATATATATATTTTTATATATATATATATATATATATATATATATATATATATATATATTGTTAGATTCCGCTCGTTCTTCCCCGGGAGATCGGCTACGCGGGAGGGTATGCGTACGCCGCTTGCGCCTTGTGAGCGTTTCCCGGGAACGGCTACGCGGGGGAAAATGTGTACACCGGTCCGTCGGAAACAAAATGCTCCCACGGATAAAAGCCTGCGCGGGGATACTGCGCAGCGCTGTACCGTGGTTGAACGCGGAAGGAGAGTTCGGAGACACCGGGCATAAAAACAAAACGGATCTATTATTAAAAATAGTGTAGCGACACCAACAGAAAGGGGGAACAAACGAAACAAACTAACACCTGGATTAAACCACAAAAAAAGACGTGCACGGGGCTAAAGGAATACAGAAACTAAATACAAAAGACACCCAGTCACGTGCACAAAATAAACCAATCACCCAACGGATATATATATATATATGACAAAAAACTAAACACATATATATATAGTTATATTAGTGTTAGATTACAGTCATTTACAAAATATTTACAAAATATTACAGTAAGGACAATGTGTTTTCCAGTTACACATTGCACATGCTGTCCACAGGTGCAAAGTTGAGCACCATAGACTGCATTTCTATATTCTTTTTTGTGTTTTCATGTGTATACAAAGTATGCTGGTCCAATCAAGGTCTCTAACATCACTGTCCAGGGCAGTTTTACGTCATTGAATTATAGGCAGTAAGATGGAATGTGGGCATAAGACCTAGGTGAAGGCCAAAGACTAATCACCAGTAAATACCTCAGTTACGAATCACCTTAGCATTACAGGCTGGTTTAAAGAAACAGCATACTGTACATAATAATTCGCTTGAATTTGAGTTTAGCCATTGTCTACATACAAATGATTTTTAAACTATTAAGCCTAACACATCAAAGAGCAGATGTTTAGGAATAATATGATTATTAAAAAAATGTTCGTTAAGATTGTAGTTGCTGTGTAAATTGTAGTTTTGTACCTGTGCATCAGTTTCTCTGCATGTCTATCTGTTTATAGTGATACTAATGCAAAAACTTAACATGTGAACAGATGAATCAAATATAAAAAATATGGCATGTCTTAATTGTAGTAATATATCGTAAGATAGGGCGGCACGGTGGCTTAGTGGTTAGCATGTTCGCCTCTTAGCACTAGGGATTCCCGGTTCGAATCCCCATCTGGGTGGAGTTTCCATGTGCTCCCCATGTCCACGTGGGTTTCCTCCGGGTTCTCCGGTTTCCTCCCACAGTCCAAAAACATGGATCAAGTCAATTGATTTCTCCAAATTGCCCCATATAGAGTGTGTGTGAGTGTGTGCCCTGCGATAGATTGGCGCCCTGTCCAGGGTGTATCTGCCCAGCGCCTGAAATGTTCTCCCCTGGATGGGCATGGGGAACCCCCCCGCGACCCTAATATAGGATAAAGCGGAAGATAATGAATGAATGAATATCGTAAGATGTTTCCTTATAATTGTCTGTAACAAGAAAAATATAACTGAATGTATTTAAGACATGCCATGTTAAAATTTTTGATTCATCTGTTCACATGTTAAGTGATTAGTAATGAAGATAAATTTTATTATGTTATTTATTGCAATCTAGGTCTAAAACAATGGATGACATACAGAATTATTACAAAAACGATATGATGTGTGTTCATATACTGTATTACAGTTACCATCACCTGCAGCATCTCTGTCACATGTTTATATAACAGTTGGCTAATAGCTAATAGCTTTTTATGGTTTGTAAGAAAAAAGGAGCATGGCCATAGGACTGAAAAATTGTACTGAAAAATGATCTGAAATTATTTAAGTTTATGAAACAATATGCAAATTGTCAATATTAAATGTGTTAATGGTAAATCTGTTATTATTACAGTGGTGTGTGGCACTGACCGCAACCTAATATAAATGTATAAAATATAGAATGTTTTAAAGGTAATTTAATGGGTCATGCAGGTTTTTAAGATTGACATCAAAGTCTGCATAGCCTAAGGATAAAAATACATTCACCAAATCCTTAACACTTATTAATGCGGTGTTAATACATAATAGTACGTAAATTTCATTACATTAATATAAAAATATTTTTGTAGGTGATAGGTTATTTACTATTAATTTCCTTTTTTAATCCTTTCCAACCTATTTTTCCACATAACAAAAATTATTTTAGACACTTCATTTTCATTTTCGATTTCATTTATTCATGCTCAGTGGCAGTTATGGCAATATGAACATGGGTTAAATTACTATTGTGGCATAGTGGTGCAGTCATTATTGCTCTTGCAAGTAGTTTTTGTGTTTTAACTTCAGGCAGATCAAACAAGCACCTTTTCTTTGAAGTTAATTTCTCGCACTCTAAAACAGAAATACTTATTATTGTATATTGTATAAATACTTGTTATTATTAATATAATGCAATGTTCAGTACTGTTAGTATCTGTAAGTATTATTATAATCATTATTAAAAACAATTAATCAGTTATGTTTTAAAGCATAAAATAAGGGTGTGTGTGTGTGTGTGTGTGTGTGTGTGTGTGTGTGTGTGTGTGTGTGTGTGTGTGTGTGTGTGTGTGCGCGCGTGCGTGTGCTCACTGAGAGTCATGTGTTAAGGCCTAGGCATGTGCTTGGCTCTAATTGCAAGCACTTTGATGTGACTGTGCACACTGAGTCCATTTAGTTGTCCCTTACAGACGTCAGCAGACAGCGTAGTGAAACACATGCAAGCTCAAATCCACTGTTTGGTTTTCTCCCCCTTTCTCTCTCTCGCTCTTATTCTCGGTTTCTCTTTCTCTGGATCTCTTCCTACGGGAGGTGATGACGTGTGTCACACTCATCATCATAATCAGCTCTCCAAGTTAATGAGGGCAGAGATTGAGGTTTGAGAGTGGCCCCTATGAAAATATTCCAGGTCACTGGTCTCACTGGACAGACGTGTGTGTGTGTGTGTGAGAGAGAGAGAGAGAAATAGAGAGAGTGGGGGGGATGAATGCACAAACCCACAATGAAATTTTATATTCTCACATTACAGCCTTACTCTAAAGTTGGTCCTCAGAATTAATTAAATAGGGGTTCAGCAAAATAAATGCTATAATCCAGTTATGCTTACTTTTAAATATTCTAAAAGCACTGTGCGTAGCAGAACTGCTTCCCGAGTTTGCGCGCATGGCTATGTAATTGAAACACATCTAGCCTCTACAATGGACTCTCAAATACACATTCATAGTATTACCAAATCAGACAATTGTTTTTTCTGTTGATTACATAAATATATATAGTTTTTTAGAGGGCATTATGAAGAAAAAAGGGAATTTTTGGTAAGTAAAAACTACAGTTAGATTTGGAGAAGTGAATCATTCAATGCTTCATTTTCCTGCACATTTTTATTTATGCATCCATTAAATCCATTAAACGCTCCTTACAAAAACAAATAAAGAAATCAAAGAAAAAAGTCTAACAAATTATTCTTACAGAAACGAGCATTATTAAAACTTGTAGAAATGTTTTACTGAATAGCATACTGATAATTATCATAGCAACTTCATAAAATTATTTCTTACTTTTGAGAAGCCCTTTAAACATTTGCATACATAAAATGTTAGAATTTAAACACATTACACATAACATTTAAACCTTATTTTTAACAATAATAAGCACAAATATGACTTAGCAACATGTATTTCTACTAATTTGTGATTAATATTGTTTAAGACAATGTTTTATGCAATAATATTTTAATAGTATTAATACATGTTCTTGTTCATTGAAAAAGGTTTTGGCAAATTTTACCATTGTAAATATTTTGTTTCAAAAGTTTACATATGTACATCTAAAGCTGAATTTGGTTACATTTGTATACTGGATTTTAATGACCGACTACAAAACATAAAAGACTTATTTTAAAATAAATGTTTTTACGTAATATTATCATGGAAATTTGTACCATCAGTAAATATGTTTATTGTGATTTCATTTAAAGGCCATAACAAATTTCAAAATTAGGTTTATTTTCACAGGAAAAACATTTATTTATCTGGTATGTTTGGATTTTCTGGAAACTTCACTCTTCGCTATAAAGATGTTGATTTTAGTAACGATAACTTCTCACTGTGTTCAACAACTGACATCAAGGATAAGGACACAATCAAAGTTGTGTATATACTGGCGCCTCCTACAGTAACTTTGAGAACTTAGGGAATGATGTGACTAATTAATTAGTTAATCAACAAACATCTGAATTAATCTTAGGATATGTTGGGCAGCTGTGTTTAAAACAAATATTTTAAAATTATTATTTGTTTTATCGGCCTGATACTTTATTTTTTAGAGTATACCTAAAAACTTTTTTTAATTGAACACATTGTGATGTTCACTTTACTTCACTTACCTTTGCCCTGTTTAAATATTTGGAACTGTTTTAATATGATTTTCATTATTAAGTACTTTAAGTACATCAAAAATGCATCTTGGATAATAACTTGCAGTTGAATGTAACACTTTGTGTAAAACACTGCTGTGATTTCGTGATATGGACATTATTTTCCACGGTTCTGTTTATTACCTTGTTTTGGCTCTGGTGTTTAACTGGTGTCAACTATTGTTTTTGTAACATGTTATCTCCTTGTGTTGCTGACTTGATGTCGTCTATTATGTTGCCTTCATTTAGTTTCCATTTCCATATTGTTTGGCTGGTTTTATCTTTTATTTTATCAATGCATACGACTCTGTGTTTTTTCTCTAGGCTTAAGATTTTTAGTTCTTTTCTTTCTTTTCTCTTTGCCAAGTCGTAGGAAGTTTTCTGCACTGCGTTGTTTTTATTATTGCATGTTTTTTTCTGTGTATCATAAGTAAAAAGCATAAATTGAGTGTATCTAAATTAGTCAGTTTAGACAGCTCCTTAATATTATCGCTACCAATTTAAAGCAGGAATCCATTTTATGAGCGCATCATTTGTTCAGTCATCTCTATAAGTGAGTCTGAATCCTTCAGCTTGCAAACCACTACTTGTCTTATTGACTCTGAAAGATCTAAATATTTTTATTCTCAGCAGTTAGTTTATTCTTTATATGAGTTAGAATCTTTTAGCTTGGAAGGCTTTATTTTCTGTTATAGTGGTCTCTGAAATTTTAGATCTGAAAACATATTTAGTTCTCTTGACTCTAGATGAGAGTCTGCATATTTTAGATTAAAGACCATCTTCAGTAGTATAGACACTTTAAATAAGTGTAAATCAGGCAGTGCAGAGAGTCCTCTGGTTCTTAATATCATGACTCATGACCTGATTCTGCCATCTCCAGGAGCATCCTTTGTATAGTTGAAACCTTTAGTGAATTTTAGCTGACTCTGTCAACTTGGACTACACTCTTTTTGTTTTGTTAACGCTAAAAGCGAGTCTATATTCTTTAACTTAGAAGAACCGCCTTTTCTTGGTAATCCTTTGAAAGCCTCAAAGTTTGGGACTTGGAGCCTCTCAGCTCAGAAAGCATTTTTTCAGTTTACTTCTGTTTTTAAGCATGTTTCCCACCCATCTTGTATTGTTTGCTTCTCTAACTTTACGTTTGCGCTGCCTGTCAGTGTACTTCTACACATCATTGCCTTTCTTTCCTTTTCTGCATTTGTTTAGCACCTATTGTTTTTGTCCTATGTTCTTTCTTTTGTTGCTGATTCTATGACTTAATTTTTTTATTTTTAACTTTATTTAGTTTCCACATCATTTGGCAGGTTGTGTCTTTTGTTATTGCTGTATGTGTCTCAAGGTGTTTGTTCCATGCTTGTGTAAGGCTTTCAGCTTCTTCCTTTTACATGTTTTTGTTGTCTTTTGTTTTGGACACTTAGTTTTAGGTCACCAGTGCCTTGCTTTGTGCATTCATTGGTTGCAATATCATTCTGAACTGTTTGGCATAGAGATTAACATTCTTTCTTATAACTGACTGCTACCTTTATGTCTTCCAACTGCTTCCCAGAGGCATCACATCATGCAGACATATTATGCTTTAATGAATAAATGAATTAATTAAATAGTAAATAGTAATAAAAGCAATGCCCAAGCTAATCATTAATACATTTCATATTTAAATCTCGTTTTAAGAATTTACCAGGCCCAAAATGTGATTTTATAATAAACTTTCTGGCATTTTCTCACCTGAAAGCATCTGAAACTCTCTCCACTTTCTCTTTTTAAGTCTCACCCTTTTTTAAAGCCTGCACAGACACAAAAACAATTAACATAGACAAGTTTCGGGTAACATCTCACATGGCTCTGCTTCTCATTCCCAAATCTTCCACCATTTCCTAATAGAGCTGGCACAGGAATTGTCCTTGGGCTATCAAGAATGTTGCCTTGTCTGGGTTTACTGAATAATTTTGAAGCAACAGTCAACTCAGGAAAAAAAAACTGGACTATTTTTTGCCAGTTTATATATTTATATATGATGCAATTTGGTGTCGGTACAGTAGAAGAGATTACAATTTGTGTTATGATCTGAGAAAGGTACCAGGTGAAACTGCACAAAACCAATGCCAAAATAAGTTGGAGGCTATGACCTGAAAATGCTGTAGTGCTCCAGACATGCTATCTGTTTGTGTTTACGTTTGTTTGCTAAGCGTACTATGTTAAATATCTTTTCATGGCATCTTTTCTGTTAAAATTTGTTAGATTAGTGCAAGTCCATTGTATAGTTACGGTCGGATAAAAATTTGGATCATGTTATGCAAACCACACAAAGTTTGTTTGAAATTCCCCCTATCCATTGGCTGGTTGTTTTGGTTCACATCTGAGTTCTATTACTGTATTTACACTTTCATAAACAAGCCAACAAGGGGTAAAAATGAAGAATTGTAAAATGCATTTAGAGGAATGAATATGAAAAGATATGGCTGGGAAAACAAAAGAAACGAAATAAAAATACAAAAAAAACGTTTGTTTGTTTTTAATAAAAAATAACACTCCAGACAAATCATTTTATAATTTTAATATTACAACAGAATTGCAACAGCTTTCATATTTAATTTATTTGTACATTCCGTGTGGCAAAATTAGATCTTTTAATGTCATATAAATAGGTCCACAAAATAATAAATCCAGAACTTTAATATACAGACAATATCCAGAGTTTCAAAATCCAGTTTCCTATAAATACGGATATAATCCCACATGCTCATGGTGTATGACCCATGACTGTGTTTGATAAACATCAAAGTTTTATTATGTAATATTTTATGTGAAAATTAAACATGTCCAAGAATACCTGTAACAGGAATCAAAGTTTATAATCAGTCACAACCCTCTTCTTTTGTACAGTAAATCAGAAAAAAAATTCCACAAATTATTTTTGGCTTCAATTTGACTATCAGAGATCATTGCTGTTTCTATATCTTATAACAATGCAAATATTTACTTAAATCTAATAAAAAAAAATTAATTGTAAAATTATCAGAAGCTATCCAATACTGAATAGTAAGACTAAGGGCCATGTTAGGAGCCACCTATTGTTATCGGTTAAACATAAATGCAGCTCTCTTGTTTCTGGTCCCATCATACCAGTACAATACATATTAACAAAACATCACCACACCAGAGTCCATGCAGTGCTGGAAATTATCCACTGCTTAAATAATGCATGCTTTTTGCAGATCCAGACTGGAACAGAATCAAACGAGATACCAAAAAAAAAAAAAAAAAACAGATGGACTACTAACTGTGTTTTACTTCCTGTGGTCTGGTCTGGCCTAATTTCTTCTTGTGCGCTTTCCTAAAAAAATTGTCTTAAATGGCTTAAATGACAGTGCCATACGTGTGAATAGCTTGAATGCAGTTGCTTCTACTGACTGATTTGTGACGAGGTGTGCTGGCAAACCAAACCATTCAGGTTAAAAATGGACATGGACAGGAAGACATTTTAGAAAAAAAAATCCTGCATTGCTCAACTGTTTTATGCTGGCTAAAGTGAGAGAATGAATGTTAAATAGGCATGAGGTAAGCTTTGTGTCAGCTTTGTCTCACATACTTAATGATAGAAAGCTCTGAAATGACTAAACACACCAATATTTTGTGTAATGGAATTAAATTGTTATAAAACAGGTAAAGTACAATTTATTTAAGTACAAATCATGTACAATATATTTTTTTGTATTTTTCTAATCAAATTTAATTAGATTATTTAAATTTTTATATAGCTGAATTCAGTTTTTTACACTTCATAGGAAATAATGATTTCTCACACAACTTTAGCGCTCAGGTGTGTACAGAAAGAAAAATATACTTGTTTTGGAACAGCTGAGCATCAAAGCAAGCTGATTGTAACCGTAATGGTGTGTGCGTGTGTGCGTGTGTGCGTGTGTGTGTGTGTGTGTGTGTGTGTGTGTGTGTGTGACATCTAATGCTGGGCTGTACTGAAAAATAGTAATTAGATTCCATTACTAGTTATTTATTTCAAAAGGTATTGCAATAAATAATATATTAAATTGTATAAAAGTGGGGTGGCACGGTGGCTTAGTGGTTAGCACATTCGCCTCTCAGCGCTAGGGATTCCCGGTTCGAATCCCCATCTGGGTGGAGTTCTCCTTATGTCCGCGTGGGTTTCCTCCGGGTTCTCCGGTTTCCTCCCACAGTCCAAAAACATGTGAGAGAGTGAGTGTGTGCCCAGCGATAGATTGGCGCCCTGTCCTGGTTGTATCTGCTCAGCGCCTGAAATGTTCTCCCCTAAATATAATATAGGATAAAGCGGAAGATAATGGATGAATGGATGGGGTCCTGTGGTGGGTCATACTTATTTGATCCATTTTTATTACAAACATTCTATGTTTTGTTGTTCTGCACTGGCTTATTTCGCAGTTGTGTACACTTCCCCAAATTAAATAATATATTAAATTGTATAAAAGTGGGGTGGCACGGTGGCTTAGTGGTTAGCACATTCGCCTCTCAGCACTAGGGATTCCCAGTTCGAATCCCTATCTGGGTGGAGTTTCCATGTTCTTCCCGTGTCCGCGTGGGTTTCCTTTGGGTTCTCCGGTTTCCTCCCACAGTCCAAAAACATGGATCAAGTCAATTGAGTTCTCCAAATTGCCCCATAAAGAGTGTGTGTGCGCGAGTGAGTGTGTGCCCAGCGATGGATTGGCGCCCTGTCCTGGGTCTATCTGCCCAGTGCCAGAAACGTTCTCCCCTGGATGGGCATGGGGAACCCCAACGCGACCCTAATAGAGGACAAAGCGAGAGATAATGAATGAATGAATGAATGTATAAAAGTGATAATTTTTTTCAAATGCTTGTTTTCATTTGCTAATTGTCATATTTTTGCCCATGATTTTTAGAATGGGGGACATAATGTATTTCCAGGGCAGTAAGCTCACATTAGATGATTCATTGCCCTACAAGTTATCCAAACCGGTTTATTAGCTGTTTTGTCTATGTTCAGATTAAAGCTTTATTGTGTAGCGGAAGTTGGAGAAAGAAAGGTGTAAGAAAACGAACCTGAATCCAAACTTGAAAACCTGGTTTAATGTTTTGAACAGTTTTTGAAGAGTTTGATCACCAAATAAAGTAACTGCCTACATCATACACAACAGAGGGTGTAGATAGATTATAAACAGGTAACTGGTAAACCAGTCAAAAGTACCATTTACTAAAGGTAGGTGTGATTATAATAATGACCAAACAAATGCGTTAGCATCTTTGTATATGATGAGAAAAATTGCATAGTTCTTAAAAAACTGATGATGTGATGATTGATTTTGGCTCAAATAAAATTCATAATTACTGTTTGAAGTGGAAAAAAAAAGAACTTAAACAAGTCATGATGCATTTGTGGATTTCTGTGCACAATTTTTAATAATTAATTAAATGTGGGCGGCACGGTGGCTTAGTGGTTAGCACGTTCGCCTCTCAGCGCTAGGGATTCCCGGTTCGAATCCCCATCTGGGTGGAGTTTCCATGTTCTCCCCGTGTCTGCGTGGGTTTCCTCCGGGTTCTCCGGTTTCCTCCCACAGTCCAAAAACATGGAACAAGTTAATTGAATTCTCAAAATTGTCCCATATAGAGTGTGTCTGTGTGAGTGAGTGTGTGCCCAGCGACGGATTGGCGCCCTGTCCTGGGTCTATCTGCCCAGCGCCCGAGATGTTCTCCCCTGGATGGGCATGGGGAACCCCACCGCGACCCTAATAGAGGATAAGCGGAAGATAATGAATGAATGAATGAATTAAATGTGCAGAGAGAAGTGCTGTCTAATTCGCTAATGTAAGCATTTATGGCAGTGGAAATTTTTATAAAATTCATTTCATTTAATTGGCTATTTGATAAAACTGTTTGGTGCATTCCCAGTAAAGTTTACTTGTTGTGTAAAGTTTGGTGAACATGCCAAAAAATTGTGACATTCAATGACATTTGAGATAACAGAAAGTGCTTACATTTTGTGAAATAAGGGGGGAGGTTTCCTGTTTAGTTATCCACAAAGCTGACCTCAGCCACATCCAGGAGCTTTAGTATCAGCTGAGAGACAAACTGAGATGAGGTTTATTGCATAATAGTAGATTTTAATCAGTAATGACGAAACATTTTTGAGGTGTGAGTTGGTTGGTAATTGTCTTCTAGCACAGGTTTAGGTTGTCTGTCAGTTTTTGTAAATAAATACCTTAAATAAAAAATGTATTATCTTCGTTTTTTTACCATTGAATGTTTCATCACTGGTTGCCATATGAGACAATAAGTGGTAATAACATTTGAAAATGTGTTTATTTTATGAAATTAATTCTAATTCATGTCGACAAAAGATTTCTTCATGTAGCATTTGTTTTTAAAATATAGCTATTTTCTATATGGTTACATGTAAGGTTTTCAATGACCGTTTAGTGCAGATTATTGTACAAGTGAGTCAACACAATTGGGGTCAGAAGTGGGTTTGATTTTTCTTTCTAGGTGCCATGTGTCTTGAAGTGCAAATCATGTGCAAAAAATGTGTGCAAATCTATATAACTAATTTAAGTAGTTTTCACAAGATAAATCTTGTTTTCTTGTAATACCAACTTATTTTTGAGCAATCAGAGAAATGACAGGCGGGTTCTGTCAATACACCTGGCATACAGCATATATATAGGAGTCCGTTTTATGGGGGGGTTATATTTACTTCAACAGTTACATAATAAATAAAGTGTTTTATGACAGTCTTATGGTAAATCGTGGCTCCGCTGTTTTCTAAATTGGATAATGGGGTGTTTTTGGGACAGGGTCTCACCTGCAATTTGATCAGTTTTAGATACTGGACAGACAGTGCTGTACAAAAATTACAAATGCATTAAAAAAAAAAAAAAACTGTGCTCCTTGTGTCAGGTGTACTAATGAGACCATCCTGCCAATGCTCCTCAAATCATGAAAAACAGTTATTACAAAATTGCCCGTACCTCTAAATGTACTAAGATTTAGAACCATAATAAATACATCTGAATCAAATATTTATGTAAGCAAGATAAACCATAAATCATAATTCCATGTGTGTCCACATTTTAATAGATGTGAAATTCTAAAAAGAAAAAGGATTTGTGTTTTACTGCGTGTAATTAAAAAAATTTGGCTCATTGTGAACATTTGATATTTATATAATAAAAAAAAACTTTTTTGGGAGGAGGTCTATCAGTAATAGCATCAGCAAACATGCAGCTGAAGGAATCTGTAATATAAAGTGCTGTGATATGACGTAGTTTCTGTACAGCGCTGTCTATACTGCAGATCCAAAACAGATCTAAAGGCAGGTAAGACCCTGTCCCAAAAACACCCTGTTATTCACTTTAGGAAACAGCAAAGCTGCAAATTGCCATCAGATTGTCACAAAACTTAATTTTTATGCAAATATAACACGAAATGTCATAAAACCAACCCCTATATATATAGTATATGTCAGGTGTATTGAAAGAACCGTCCTGCCACTTCTCCGGTCGCTCAAAAATAATTCGGTATCACAAGAAAATATGTTATCATGTGATAACGGATTAAAAACAAATAACATGTCCCCTTTTGGCTTCCATATATCCCTCATTTTAATGTAATTTTAATATTTCCTTTATCTATTATTCACTTTCACTATTGTTTTTTTTTACATTCTGTACATTCTGCTTTTTTTTCAAAGGCAGGAAGTAGGAAGTTTTTACCAAAAGTGTGCAGTGATGTGTCTCTGTTCTGTTATTGTTATTAAATTGTTCAGACTTATGCAATCATAAGATACAGGATTAAATGTAACCTGATATGTATGTATTACATGTACCTAGGTGTGTGTTTGTGTGTGTCTGTGTGTGTTTGTGCACACAAATATTAAAGCTGCAGTAATGTGCTCTTGCTACCTATCAATAGGGGGACATGAGGCCGTGGAAAGCAGAATGAGTGGCAGTAACAACGTCTCTCCGTTCCAGCCCAACCCTTCTTTTACTGCATTGGCTGCAGCTGTGACGCAGATAGGCTCTCTTTCCCTCCCCCTCCTCTTCTCTCTTTTCTCATCCTTTTTTCCTCTTACTGGCTTAGATGGGTTTTTGATTCATGTGCTTTCTGCAGTTCTTCCCACTGCAACGTTCACCACAGCTTGACAGTCTTAATTTTTACTTTCTGTTTTCTTACTGTATTCTGTTGCTTTGATCTTTTTTTGCATTGCAAGTGATCATTTGAATTGTTTAAATTATGTCTATTTCCCTGAGCTTTGCACTAACAGCTAATAATGAAACACATTATTTTATATATTTAGATGCTAATAGTGGGATATATTAAAGGTCCATAAAAATATCAGCAAGCAAACCCCAAAGGGTTAATAATTTGTTTATTTATTATATGCTCCATTATAATAGCTATGATTTGATTTTCTTTGAACCGCAGAAGAGCAACGAAGCTTGCTGTGCAGAGTTCTGTCCCACATTTTCTCATTATGGCACCTTCTGTTCATATTCGCTTTACAGCACATGTACACATAGAGCTTTAATGTTGCCTCAGCGTCATTGTGATGCCCACAAGCATCAGCAATACGTCAGCTGCATTTACCCACTTGCTCTATTATCACATTTTTAAGCCTCTGTTTTATTAGAGATTTTTTCATAGTAAAAAATGCTTCCCTAGTGGGCTGTTGTAGGAACATAGTAGCAATAAATTTGCACCTTGTATTGTATTGTCAAAGAAAATAACACAATGGCATCAAGCTCTTAAGGCAACCTTTACTATTAGAATTGTTCATCAATTTGCTTTATTTGTATACATTTTCATATAAGAAAGATATGTTTATGTTTAGTGTTTTCATAAGAGGTTTGAAAAGCAAAAGCTTAGATTTTGACACTTAATAGCCACCAGTGTCAAAATAGTTGCTAGCAGAGCTGCAAGCATGAGCATAACTTTGCCGAGCCCCAAGGGATCTGTTTTTTTATGCGCCTGTCTCTGACGTCAATGCTCTGGCTGTCCTGTGGATCGTCACAGCAGACACAAGAGAAACAGTCTGTGTGTGTGTGTGTGTTCTAGAATGTATCATGTTGGTTAATGTTAGGGTTAACACGAGAATAAGGGTCAGGGTAAGGCTAAAAGAAGTTATGATTATGGTTTGGGTTAGTTACCATAAAGGTTGCCGTAAGGTTATTTAAAGTCAAGACAATGCATAAAACAAGTGCGTGTGTGTGCGTGTGTGTGCGTGTGTGTGCGTGTGTGTGCGTGTGTGTGTGTGTGTGTGACTGCAGACTGCGGTCAAGATTGTAACCTGCTGCTGCAGCAAACTATAAGGAGGGGATGCATGTTGCTACTGAGGAATAGCTGTCAGCTATAAATAAGTAAATATAGTGGGGTTGAATGGTCACAGTTGAGTGGGATTATACAATGACAAAGCATTAAGGTGGCATTTTAAAAAAGTATTAGTTGACTGCTGCTAATACAGCTTGGTTTTCCAACAGTCTTAATTCATCATGTAAAACACACAAAGGCAAGGCGTGGTAAGCACATTGGATCACTTGTCTGTGTGTATGTGCGCGCGCGCGCGTGTGTGTGTGTGTGTGTGTGTGTATGTGTGTGTGTATATGCAGCTGGATAAAATCAAACAGTGAAGAACCATTATTTATGATGGTCACTTTTGTAATGTCCAAAGTAAGCTAAAGGATTATTCCCGCTATCAGTGCAAGTCTGACTAAGTATGTTGCTGCTCATAGCTGTTTGACAGCATTTATATATTTGAAACACTAAAAACTGAATAAGTTATTGCTATTTGAGCAGTTTGTTGGAGTTCAATATAAGTTCTTTAAAACCATGTAGTACTGTGACAATCTGTGTGTGACATAGTGACATAAAAGGTTCACTTCTATAATAAAACATGGTGGTTGGCTTTACTTTATCCAGAGACCTTGGTTTGATTTCTGGGCAAATGGCCAGGTTTCTTTTGATGTAGTTTTGCATATGTTACTCAGGTCTGTGTGGGTTTTTTGGTGGCTTCAGTTTTCGTACACAGTCTAAAAACACATAGGTACAATGCTCTATGGTGTGAATATGTGCATGAGTGTGCTAGCCAGCAGCATTGGTCCACTTGATTTCCGCTTTTTTTATTACATCCACTCACAATTTTTACATATGAACTTCAGATAATGACTGTCAAATCAGGTACATGTGTTTCCAGAGTTGCACTTTCACAATAGTATCATTTTAGTATAAACTTTTATTAAGTTAACATTCTGGTTCTCATTGTCTCTTCGATGTCTTGTTTTAGGCCCAGATGTTTGTTTCTATTTAGTACAATTGGCATGATGGAACCTTCAGCCCATTCACTCACTGTGAATTCTCTGACCAGTCAGTTTCTCTACTAGTATATGAGTTTAATTGGATGATTAATGGATAGAGTATTCCCAGGGATTCTGCTGTCATATACGATTCTATGCACTTTATTCGCTTACTGAAATCAAGAGAAATGGCAACCACATAATTAACAATGTGTCACACCCTCTAACTTTCCACATGTTTCTCTGGGTGTGCATTTTCAACTGGCCTTTAACTTTTATTAGCTCCACCTACGCCACTTCTATTTATAGCCCTTTATCTAATTATTTGTGTTTGATTGTTGTATGTTAGCAGTTCTCTAGATGACTCACTCTATTATTGTATTACACTGGCTTTATCTGAAGTGCCCCGATTCCATGTCCTTGGTGTTTTATTCCCCAGTTGTGTACTTGGTGGTGAGGGGAACAGGGCACGAGCAGAGTGTTGGCAGTCATGTTATCTTCTGCTGAATTGAAAAGCAGGTGGCATGCAGTAAGACACTAACCCCCTGCTAGCTGTACAGAGAAGCTGGTGGATATCAGTCACACTAGCTTCCAACTGGCCTGAGCATCCCTTAGGTCTCTCTCCTTTTAAGAGTGGCTCAGAAGGACAAAGGCTACTCTTAGTGTCATTGCATGATTTGTACAGTCAGGACCAGATCAGTAAGTGCCCCTTTTTCCTTTTTCAAGTTCAAGTTCAAGTTCAGATTCAAGTTATTTATTTATATAGCGCTTTTTACAACAGTACATTGTCACAAAGCAGCTTTACGGAATAAAAAGCCTTTAAACACCCAAAGAGCAAGCCGAAGCGACAGTGGCAAGAAAAAAACTCCCTTTTATGTTGTTATTCAAGGAAGAAACCTTAGGAGGACCAAGACTCAGTGGGGGACTCATCCTCCTTGAGCGGCCAGGCAGCAACAACAATGTAGGACAGCCATGTAGAGACCTTCCCTTCATTTATTTCATGTAGGGTACGCACAATGTCTAAGGTAAACATCTTTGCCTATGTGCATTAGCATGAGTATCGTGCCACCTGAGATATGCTTTGGGTTTTAGCAGTCATGTGTACAACCAAGGTATCATTTAACACCATCTGTGGTATGTAGGATGTGCACGTGCCCTGGCATATTTTAGATTATTTTTTGTTGTTTTCTGTCACATGTGGTTGAGTCTGGTATGCCCACATTTAACACTTTGCAAAATTTGCACTTAACACGGTGACAAAATTTGCGGAAGTGTACACAACTGCGAAATAAGCCAGTGCAGAACAACAAAACATAGAATGTTTGTAATAAAAATGGATCAAATAAGTATGACCCACCACAGGACCCCATCCATTCATCCATTATCTTCCGCTTTATCCTATATTATATTTAGGGGAGAACATTTCAGGCGCTAAGCAGATACAACCAGGACAGGGCGCCAATCTATCGCTGGGCACACACTCACTCTCTCACATGTTTTTGGACTGTGGGAGGAAACCGGACATAAGGAGAACTCCACCCAGATGGGGATTCGAACCGGTAATCCCTAGGGCTGAGAGGCTGACGTGCTAACCACTAAGCCACCGTGCCGCCCCCACCACAGGACCTCCCTGTCTTAATACCTCTGTTCATTAGAAAGACTGGTTTAAATGCCAGTTCCTCTGGGTATGCCAATGCAAGTTGATGGTTTTCAGCTAGTTGTTGTTTAGAGTTTCTTTTAAGGTTTATCATCATCATCAGAGATACTTACAAATTCATGACATAGAGCTCTATAACTAAGCGGTAAGATGTAGTAAATAAAAAAACAGTAATTATAATACTAATTACATAACTGCATTAGCGTGGTTTCAAGAGTTGCTATTTGTGATTCTTTCAGGATTAAAAATGTGCACTAAAGTATTAAGATTTAAATCACAAATAATTATCTTTATGACAATTTATCCATAATTATGTTTCAAATAATTTGGGATACAGCGATGGATTGGCGCCCTGTCCTGGGTCTATCTGCCCAGCGCCCGAAACGTTCTCCCCTGGATGGGCATGGGGAACCCCACCGCGACCCTAATAGAGGATAAGCGAGAGATAATGAATGAATGAATAAATGAATAATTTGGGATATTAAGCGTATTATTTTGGTGGTCAAACTATAGATGTCTAGTTATACAGAAAAAATCCACATGTAACCATCAGAATGTGAAAGTATTAAACATATGAGAAGATGATAATAAATTACATATGCAGTGAAAAATGTTACGTGTATGAAGCTTTATTTATATTTATTTTAATTATTCTGTGCCATTCATAAAAAAAAAATAATACAAAAAATATTTTTTTCAATTTTGTTTGAATTCATCATTTTACAGACCCTTCTATTATTGCATTTTTTCAGACAGGACATACTATTGTATTGCATTTTGTTGAGCACAAATTAATGGTAATGTTTATAATATTTAAATATAATAAGACACATGGTTAGCATAGTCTAATCAGTGAAAGATGACATCATAAACCACTGTTGCACAAACAAATCCACACGTGGGGGTGGGGTTAATAACCAGAAATGAGACATAAAAGAGGAAAATGGAATAAAAAGGCTTCTTTTAAGTCACACCTGACAAAGGTTTCAGCTGATGTTTTCTTGGTTTTGCTTAATGCATCAGCATTAAGCAATGGTTCATGCTCAGCTCCCACATTCAGTGATCCAATACATACTTCATTTTCAGGAAAGTTGAAACACTTTCTAAAACTTCAGTAAAAACAAAAGGCATTAAGTTGTTGAAGTTATACTTCAATCTTTGTTTAGCAGATAAAAAGGTCAAAGTGTTAAATGTTTTTAATGACGAACATAGTTGTATTTGTTAAATATAACTCATTTATAATTTGATGTGAGCAACACTATGAAAATAAGTTGGGATAAAAACGTGTTTAGCACTGGGCTGCGTCGACTTTTCTTATAATGATACCTTCATAAAGTTTTTAGATTTTGCAGTTTTTAGATTAAGCTAAATTGCACCATACAGTAAATAGTATTTAGATTTTTTTTTCCATACTAAGTCACCTTATTTATTTACACACAGCCACTACCTTTGCAGTATTACTATGTCACTTTAATTTATGTTCTTACATGTGTAAATATTGTGTATTTCTTGTAATGTAAATTCTGCTACATTTTTTTGTATATTTGAATTATCTTTTATTTAGAGTCTATATCCCGATGTCTCACCATAAGAATTTCTATGTGCACATGTCCCAACATGTTCCACAAATGACAAATAAACTTGAAACTTAAACTTGAAACTACTTTATAATGCTCTATTTTAATAGACATAGTCATGCTCCTGCAGAAAGAGGCTTGTTCTGTAAAAACAAACATGGTGATTGTGGGGTTTGACAAGAGCATATTTCTCCAAAATACAAATATAAGCTTCCACATCAGTGGTACCTTTACATGTCTAAAAACATCTGTGCTGTGGATGCCGATGCCATTTTGCCATCACAGATTCTAGTATGTAAATCAGATATTGTTTTCTGATTTTAAAGAATGCATTCCCACTGTAATATTTATTATATATTATTAAATCCAAACTGCTTTGAAAAAGAATTACTTCATACATTTGTGAATATTCAGTTTGTTTAAGTTTATTTATGTAATTTTTAAATATCTCACACATATGTACATACTTTCTTTTTTTTAAATCTCAAAAGTAGTTCTACAATTTCCTAAGCCTGAACCCTAAAAGAGCAAGACAAAGCAACAATGGCAAAAGTTAAACTCTTATCTTTTTTTGATCAGACTCCTCCAAGACATCCTTCTTAGGGCGGTGTTAACTGATATTAAAATAATTATACTAATTATATCAATATAGTATCTAAATTGTTAGTCCAAGATCTGCGAATAAAACCTACTTATGCTTTTATTTTAGAATTTGTTCTCTAATATGATGTAGTGATTTTAATGGAGATAATAGCAAGCAATATACTGTACAAACCCCATTTCCTCATTTTTGAAGAAAAAAATGGTAATCTGTAATTTGTTGATTAACTTGAACCTTTATTTAGGGACAGATAAATGATCTTTAATGAAAAATCTCTGTCAGTTGTGAAATACAAAATACTTTAAAATACAAAATACTTTAAAATAAGCTGTGACAGAGGCAAAAGGCTTGAAAATTATATAGTAACATTGTTGTGGAAAGTTCAACAGTTAGCAAATTATCTGCTAACATGTGAGATCAGTAAGACTGAGTAAAAGTGCAAATGCCAAAGGCTTGATCTTTGCAACATAAAGTCAGTTCAACTTTTGGAATATCAAAAATATCTTTTCAAGTTATAAATCATGGTCAATTATGAATAAAGTTCATCTGCTTTGGTGTAAATGAATGTGTCAACAGGTGCACCAGACAGCAGGTCCGTTGTAATAGGGCAAGCAAACCAACCAATTGCCTAGGGCCCTGAGCTGAGCTGCATGAATTGAATGCAATGACAGTTAATGCAGTAAGTATTAAGGACAAGTACAAGGACACTGTTATTGGCCCCTCCCACTAATTCTTAAAATTACTACACAACTTGCACTCCTTACAGGTTGTTTGTGAAGAATGTGCTTTTTTTTGCATAGAATGGGAGTGTTTTATTTTAAATATTTACATTTAAATATTACTTTTGTTAAATTAAGTAATAGTTGTTTTAATCGACATTATTTTATTTTCACATTTCGCAAATAAAATATGTCCTGTTATCTGCCACCAACAGTTACCCACAGCATGCATTTCCATAACCATATTTCTTCACGAGTAACAATATGTTTTTTATGATCCAAATCCTTCTGGGTACTAGAACATTTTTTGCAGTGACATTTTACTGCAGATTCAGAAAACAATAATTATTTAAAATAAAATACCTGATGTGCATAAGTAGCTGAAGTGGTATAATTTGTCCTTAAAATAATTCCATATGAATAGTCATTAAGTTTAAGAGTTTATGAAATTATAAATATCTGCATCACCCATTACATCTAGCACATATATGTTACAATGGTCAATTATACTTTCATTTGAATTGTATTGTGACATATGTATTGTTTAGTCAGATATATGGTTTTTTTATGTAATGTATCATATGTTTTAGTGTATGATTTGTTTGGGTATATTGTTTGTTGTAGCATAGCATTGTGCGTAAGATTAAATTCTGTTTTCTTTTTGTGTGGTTGTAAGACTTATTTGCATGTGTTATTTATTTTAAATTTTTTGGTATATTTGTATCCATGTTGCATTTACTATGTATTAATTTTTTATTGATTCTTTAAAAACTATTGATCCTTTATAATGTTTGCAGTGTTTTTTCAGGCACAGTCCTGTTTTAGATTTAGTATTATAGTCAGTATTACGTTCACGTTTCACTGTTTTTTAACGTGTCACTTTTGGAATATTCTGTCTGGTTGATGCAATGTGCAAAATCAAAGTTTAGATATGAGTCCATATTGTAATCAGTCCCTGTAGAACCCAATATTACTCAGGACTTAAGGTTATTATCCCTGTTTTTGTGCATGGCTTAATTGCTATCTTTTTAACAATCAACAGCTTTAAAAAAATATTAAGATTTACTGGTACTTAGTTGGTTGATTAATCATGTACAATTACTCTGTACTACGGCTCATTAGATTCACATAATGAAAAAGCACCTTAACACACTAAGCATTTTTGACATGGGGATTGCAGGACCATTTCTGCTTAAAGTGTGCTGTGTGCAGCCTGAAAGACGTCAATGGGACGTCAAAAAAGACACAGGAAATCCTTTGAGTAAACCTCAAAGTTTAAAAAAACATGGCTCGTGAAAGAGAAACCAAACTTGTGTGATAATTACAAAGGACGGGATGGTAAATGGCTGCTTGTTTAAATAACCAACTGCAGCTTCTCATGCAAGAGCAAGTAGATTAATAATACTATGAGGTCTTAATCTGTCTGAGTAAACCAGCATAGCCACCAAATCATCAGCCAATCATAAACTCCAGTGTGAGTCTAAATGCTAATCTAACTAAAACAAATAATCACACTGTTGTTGATAGATTGGGTGTGGGGCTTCCCAACACTATTAATTTGCCTTCATTCTGTGTTAAAACAGCCAAGACAAGCACGCAAGTTTCAAAATTCTCCAACTTTCTGAGGTCTGTTTGCAATATAGACCTAAGCTTTGTGCATTGTTCTTTAAGAATGTGAAAAAGCATGTAGCATAGCATAAAAAAACTTCAAACATTCAAATCATTATAAACAAATTACTATGTTGGCATGTGTCAAAATGAAGTTTTAAATATAATTTAATATTTGTTAATGTTAAGTGGCAAGTACTGCAAGTAGAACCTGTAAAACCACTTTAACTGTGCTTAAAGTAAAAGTAAGGTTTTCAGAAGAAATATCTATAATTATTTTATTCTTTATTTTTATGTCATTTAAAACATATTGGGGGGGGGGGGGGGGGGGGGGGGGGGGGGGGGGGGGGGGGGGGGGGGGGGGGGGGGGGGGGGGGGGGGGGGGGGGGGGGGGGGGGGGGGGGGGGGGGGGTATATATATATATATATATATATATATATATATATATATATATATATATATATATATATATATATATATATATATATATATATATATATATATATATATACTGTATATGTACATATATATAGAGAGAGAGAGAATAGAGAGAGAGGGAGGGAGAGAGAGAGAGACATAAACAAAGACTCACACACAGTACACATAATCTCCTTTACTTTTATACACATGTAAAGCAGTCTATTTATTACTATACACACACTCATACCTCAGTCATATTATTCTTAAGACACATTTTAACCATTCTCTTACACACACACTTGCAGACACGCAGTCATATGCACTCCACACACACATACACTTGCAGACACGCAGCCGTATGCAGTCCACACACATACACGCACGCACTTTAGACACACATGTACGCGCGTACACGTTTTGAATACAAAAACATTCATACAGACATAAGCGCACACACCCTTATGCACTCACATACACGGAAAGCACACCCTGGTGCACTAATCCACGCATACACACATCCTGATGCGCAGACATATAAACACACTCTTGATATATTCGCGCGTGCGCGCGCGCGCGTGCACATTGACGCGTGCTGACGTAGGAAGCGCATCAGCCCGCCTGCCGCAGCGGCACTAGCAAACAGTTGGCTCCTACTTATGATTCCGCTTAATCGTGCTCACAAGGGTGTGGCGGCCAGGAATGTGCTTTTATGGCCACCTAGTGTTAATTTCTTAAACTAGGCGGCGGCGTGCAGCAAAATGCCTTCATTCTAATGCTTTCCTTTCAGTTCAGATTCCGGTGTGTGCAGACGGGAGCTCGGTCGGGAAAGCGCCTGCATGGAAACCGGAGCGTAGCGCCTGACTGTACTGTACGACATCAAGACTTCTGGAGAACTAAAGACGGACACGGACATGTCTGAAAGCGGTTTATTCTCGTGTTTAACTTTGAGCCGTTATAAAATGACACCATGTCCAGCCCAGTTAAGTGAGCGGACTCCCATCACGCCCCCAACAGCCCCCTGACTCCAGAGGAAACACCACAGTCAGTCCGCTCACGGGCTGAAGTAAGAGACAAAGTCGCGTGTTTTTGATTTCTTTCACAGCCGACACTCCGGAAACGAGTAGTGAGAAACAGTTTCTATCAGCAGTTTGGACGCTTTATTGCGTGTCGCTCTGTGTGAGGGAGGCGGTAACACACACACACACACACGCTCACACACACTCACACACACTCACTAGAGACACGAGGCAGCATCGCGGTGTCGCTGCCCGCTCTGTTCACAGTTTTTCCCACACTAGCGATCGGCGGCATTTCAGTTCTTCTCATGCGCCACCGCACTCAGACTTTAGAGAGAGTTCTTTTTGCCGCACCGGTTCCTCCTTTCTCCTCCTCCCCCCTTGGTTTTTAGTCCGACATGGAAGATGGGCCGCCTTCGACCAGCTGCTTCAGAAGGCTCGCGGACTGTTTCCTTGGTTCAAGTAGGTACTTTTTTCTTTCTGCATAGTTTGTTATGTTTTCGAGGTGTAAAGGCACATCATTCAGTCCCTGACATGCTCACCTTGTCCGTATACTTTTGTTAATTTGTTCTGGTATCTTTTGACACTGTAGAAAGTTAGATAACCGAGAGCACGGTACTTTAGCGCTGCGATTTGCTGGGGGCAGCAGGCAGAGAGAGCCACTATGCTCCCAGGTAGCCGAATCTGTACTCATCCTTAAAAAACACTGTTAAATGTGAAGTCTCGTCGTCGCATCGCGGACGCTGTCTGTAGAGAATGTGCAATAGTCACTTGACGATACGTTGCCTGCACAGTTACTGAAATCTGTCTCAGTCGTTCGTTACCTCGATGCCAAGCTGATGTCCTGTCCGAGTTCACAGTATGTTTAGAAAGTAACCGGTGCGAAGGCGGTGCTCTATAGCGCTGTAAGTTTAATATGCCAACACGAAGTGGCTACACTAATTAATTCGTGGGAGTAATTTATCAAAATAAGCGATTGTTGTTTCGTTTTTGCATAGGCAATTGGTTCTTATCGATTCTCTTCCAGATTTAAGAAGTGTGTGTTATTGTCTACTATTCTATACTATTCTATTCTTTTACCTTAAAAATCTACAACATTTTGGTAGTTTTGTAGGGGTGTTTTTACTATAACTGCTGCTGATCCTGACTCCTAAGCTTTTTTTTGTTATACCATAAACTTTAGATATATAATAAGACTAAGAATTTAATTTGAAATAAAGCCACATGCATTAAAATATTGACTTTATTTTTTTTTTACTAGAAAATGTATAAAAATATTATTGAAAATTAGTTGTGGTTTATAACTGATAATTTAAAACATCAGTTTGGTGATTTATTAAACCTGCTCCTGATTAGCAGAGTCATGTGCATTATCTTGCTTTTTCTCAGATTTGTGAGGGTTTAGGTTGAAACTGCAGGCTTGATTTGTATTTCTTTCATTTTGCCAGCTTTACTGTTTTAAATACAAGAAATCAGTTTTTTAACTTTACAGCAAAACATGCAAAAAATTTTTGCATGTCTTATTATTACTATATTTGCCCATAAACCTTATTTAAGGTCAAGGCTACCACTAGTAATCTCCAGTAAACACACACACACACTTTGTATGAAATGATTTTTGTTATTCTTCATGCATGCTCAGTGAGAAAATGAGCTAGTGCATTTTTAGACTTTTCTTAATCACTTTTTATTTTATTATAAAAAACAATAAATATTTTGATTCTAGGTTTTTATTCTTATTTATCTGGAGATAATCACAGGAGTGCAACTATATATTTATATATATATATATATATATATTTTTTTTTTTTTTTATTAACCATGAATCTGCATGTGATCTAGTCCAACAGTTCTTTGTGTTATAATATTATTAAGTTTTAAGGTGCTGAATGTTGAAATCTTATTTAATCAAAACTTTATGATTTTGGATTGGGCAGGTGTGATTGCTGCCATGGACTCAATTAAGATAATATGACAATTGAAACTCAAAAATGTCAAACTGACCATATGACCAAAAGAAACGTAGTGCTACTTTTATATGCACTTATGGTAAGGAGTTTATTTTAAAAAAGCCTCTAATAGATATAAACTAACTAATAGATTTTCACATTTTAAAACAGTATTGCATGTTTAGCTTCATAATCTGAGTTGGGGTTAATAAATTGTATAAAAGTGTGGATAGTAGGCACAAGGCCTTAAACATTAACTGCAATGCACAATAATAATATGTATTGACAGATGAAAACACAAGGTCAGCCTGATTAAAAGAGGAGGGCCTAGTTTTAAAGTATGAACATTTCTATTGCCATATTAGAGTTATCATAAGTATTCAAAAGCAGTGATGTCCCCATTTACTCAGTAGAAGAAGTCACAAATTTATTTGCTAAGTTTAAAAATTATACAATGTAGACCTGAATGTTACAAGGTTTAAACCAACTGAATGGACAGAAAAAGAAAAACAAAATAATAATAATTGATTTATTTCTATTTTTTTAAATAAACCTTTAGAATTTTATGCCAAAAAAAATAAATAAAGAAGAGGCATGTTTAACACTGAGTCACTTCACATTTTTTGTAATGGATTTTTTAATCATTGGAGAAATAAATACGTTATTGTTGCAGTTGCAAGTGGAAATGTATTCTGACATACTTAACTATTACTAGTTAAAATGCTTATTGTGGAACATAGAAAAGTGGTACTATAAATTTCACGTTTTGTTTGCCTTAATGTGTTGCAGGCATAATTTAATAAATCATTTTTTTGTTTAACAAAGAATTTAATGCAGAATGATGAACTTTCCAAGCATTTCTACATACTTTAAAGACTTTCCAAATTGATTGGCAGCAACAGTTTATTGCCTATGTCTTACCACCTTGGCACTGACTTAATACACACCTGAATGATAGAGACCAGTAAACTGCTTTGATAAAGATGGTCACACTTGCTAATAATTAGCGAATCAACGATATATGAAGGTATGTACCTCATTACTTCCCATAGAATGTATATATATATATATATATATATATATATATATATATATATATATATATATATCATTCATTCATTCATTATCTTCCGCTTTATCCTCTATTAGGGTCGCGGTGGGGTTCCCCATGCCCATCCAGAGGAGAGCGTCTCGGGCGCTGGGCAGATACACCCAGGACAGGGCACCAATCCATCGCTGGGCACACACTCACTCACACAGACACTCTATATGGGGCAATTTTGAGAATTCAATTGACTTGATCCATGTTTTTGGATCCCGGAGAACCCGGAGGAAACCCACGCAGACACGGGGAGAACATGTAAACTCCCATGTTCTCCCATGTTCTCCCCAGATGAGGATTCGAACTGGGAATCCCTAGCGCTGAGAGGCGAACGTGCTAAACACTAAGCCACCGTGCCGCCATATATATATATATATATATATATATATATATATATATATATATATATATATATGTATATATGTATATATTTATATACTGTATTTTTTTTTACACACTGCTTTTGACAAAAAAATAACATATATAATATACCATGTGTTGTTTTACCTGAGGTATATTTGCCTATTTTAATACCTTCCAATGATTTTTTTATTTTGTCATGATTCAATGAGAATGTACTTTTTCCACATAATGTACAGACAAGCGTAAAGACTGGGAAAATGTTATATGGATAAATGAGAAACAAAACTTTCTGGTTTAAACAACAAGTGATTTAAAAAAAAATCAATAATGGCAAAAATTATTTGCAAAATAAAGAACTTATACCATCTATGAAACATGCTAGTGCTATTGTAATTTAAAAGTAATGCGCTGCACATTATAAAATGGGTAGTTCCAGTCCTTAAATCTGATTGGCTGAACTGTTTGTCCAGCCATGACATTAATGAGAATAATGCACACCTCTGACTGCTTCACATTTGTATCGATGCTTGATTTACAATAGATTATTTCAAATCAACTACCATAAATGGAAATACAGCTTAATATAAACTGCAAGCTGATGAACACTAAGCCGTCATTCTGTTAGTTAGCGATTAACGTTCACTTTAAAATTCAGATTGGATTACGTCTCGGACCAGTTTATTAACAATTTTGTTTTCAATAAATGCATTAATCAGATCTTGCTTTCCTATTATAGTGTGTTTGTATCCATTTTATAAAAGCAATAACGCACTCAAGGTTGTGAATTATTTCGAATAAATCACGAGAAAGAGGTGTAACTAAACTCTGCAATACCTAGTGCAATTGTAATACCTAATAACATCTCTTTAATATCTTTTATTCACAATAATTCTCTACCTCTCTTGCCATATTGCTTTATTAAACTGCAATTGCAATCTTACAATACACGTCATTGTTATAATATTTCGATTTCCAAACTTACATGTACTTACTTACAATAACATTTATGTTTGTATTTCTTGTCTTTATGATCTTGATATACAAGCCTGGTGCCCATAAGCAAATATGATCCTCTTATCTTTAACTTTGCAGCAAATGCTAGCAAACTAACAAAGATGCAAACTAAAGATGCAACAATGATTTAAATCCATTTTGTGGGAACATTTAAAATTCTGTGTTTATTGCAGTGGTGTAGGTAAGAACATCTTAATTTACAGTCTACGAATATGGCTTTGCTTCAAGTAAAAATACATTTAGTCTTTCATGGTGCCATCAATATATTGCTTACTTGTTTGTATATGCGTTACTTTTATCAGCTCCTCTTGCCATGACTCTATAGTTGTACAGGATTTTAGTGTTATTGTTGTTGTACATGAGTTCTTTTGTGTGATTTTATATTGTTCTTCAATGGTCAGTAGTACCACGAAGCAAGTATTATTTAAGTGGAGGAATATCTACATCATTACAGTAATAGCAGAATTGGACATGCAATGATAACCTGCCTCTTCTGTGAAAATATAGTAAACGAGAAAAGTTCTGATGGTGCACACTTTGTAGTTGTTGTCAGCTGGTCTTTAATTAGGTCAGAGGATGTTTTTGGTTAAACATTTGGTTAAAGCACTGCTGCCTAATCCACTTGTACAAATGCACACAGTAACATTTCACCATTATGTTTACGTCACTGTATTGTAATTCTATACTCATTAGATGGCGTGTGAGGTCTGAATGTGGTCAATTTTGATAGCAATCAATAGTTTATTTATACTTAATGTTTTGATAGTCAAATGCTTGTTTTTATGTTTGGTTGCCATATGGTGTAAAGGATATCAAATTGCTAATGTCATTACCAAGATACTTTCTGCTACACATTTGCCTCTGTAGCTCATTGTTTGCATTTAGATGTTAAAAATACCTCTATCTAAGAGTTAGCTAAGAGTTGTTGGAAACCACTAGCCTTAATCATAAGAACAGTCGAGTTTTATTCAGCCCTTTGTCTTATCATGGCTATATACACAACTGCAAGACTTCTTTAAAAGAAAGTTTTAGTTACAATACTACCTATGATATTTCCATAGTTTTAATAAAAAAAATCTTATTTACATAGTAAATTTGGTTGTTAAGAATTTCATAATATTTGCACATCATTGTATGAAATTTAGTGAAATTGTAATAAATTGTGTGTTTACAAATTTTTGTATCCCATTTGATAAATAAAAAATTTGTAAAATATTAATAAATCTTCATTGATTTTTGGTAATTAAATAATTTTATACAATTGTATTCTAAAATACACACTATTCATTATAAAAATAAAATATATATCTTGTATTGCAGTGACAGTTTTAAGTTCATTGAGTAATTTTGGTGACTGTACTAATTTGGTCATAACACAATTTTAGGTCTATTTAAAATTTATACCTGCTTTATTTAAACAATTGTTAAACATTCTAAACTTAGAACTTGCGAAGTCATAGACATAGATCACTGTTTTAGTCATCCAATCATGGTGTCCATTGTAATAGACAAAAAGCAATTACATTATTCTGAACAATATATGTTTTCACCAAGAAACAAAAACCTATCTAGGGTGTTTCCCTACCTGTCACTCAATGAGCGTCAAGATATTAATAACTGTAACAATAGACTTGTAGAAGTGGCAGGGAAAAACTTGGTTTAAGAATGTGCATCATTAGAAAACATTAATAAGCTATAAATTATGTATATAAAGAATTTCAGTTTCATAATTATCCAATGTATTACAACAACATTTCATAATGATTAATATCATGGTTGTAATGCAGTTGTTGGCATAAGGTGAAAATAAATGCCACAGATAATCACAGCCACTATCACACCACATTATGACACTAAATAAATTGTACTACTGATGAAAAATAATTAACATCTCAAGTTTGACATTGGCATTATTATTGGTAACTTAACAATACACTGCTATGATGAAAGATAAGAAATTATTTATACAAAATATTCTGAATTAGGCGGCATGGTAGCTTAGTGGTTAGCACGTTCGCCTCTAAGCGCTAGGGATTCCCGGTCCCCATCTGGGTGGAGTTTCCATGTTCTCCCCGTGTCTGCGTGGGTTTCTTCCGGGTTCTCCGGTTTCCTCCCACAGTCCAAATACATGAATCAAGTCAATTGAATTCTCAAAATTGCCCCATATAGAGTGTGTCTGTGTGAGTGTGTGCCCAGCAATGGATTGGTGCCCTGTCCTGGGTCTTTCTGCCCAGCGCCCGAGACTTTCTCCCCTGTATGGGCATGGGGAACCCCACCGCGACCCTAATAGAGAATAAAGCGGGAGATAATGAATGAATGAATGAATAATGAATGAATGAATGAATGAATGAATATCCTGAATTATAATTAATTAATAAATAAATTAAAAAATGTATTAACGGGCATATGTTGCAAGGACGACATTAAAGATAAATGTAGTGGAGTATATACATTTACAACCATGGCATTTACAACCAACGTTAGTTCTGCTTTATTTAACAATATGTGGCATTTTTAAATTGGAAAGTATTTACAGTTTTGTAAAAAAATATTTACTGTATAATACATAAATTCTTGCACCAGCAATATTTAACATATATGTAAGCAAGATCTTTTTAATTAACACATGTGGTGTAATTAAGATTATACACCAGTAAATAAGCAGATGCTGAGGTTGCTCATGCTTCAAGAAAGTCCAATTCTGGAACCCTGTGCAGGTTAGACAAGGTATATTCTCTGTGGAGTTTGCATGTTCGTATTCCTCAAGGGTGTGAATATTTGTTTTAATGTGTTTGTGTGTTTGCCCAGCTATTGACTAGTGAGCTGGCTGGGTGTTTCCATGCCTTTTGCCTGTGATAGGCTTCAGCACCTACAATCCTAATCAAAATAAGTGGCTTAGAAAATATATAGTAGTATATGTATATAGTGGTATAAAGTATACGGTTGAAGCTATACAGGAATGTAGTATAGACTTTACATAAAAAATGATTGTGAATAACATGTTTTTTATAAGGCAGTTTTAATCAAAATACTGTATATGATTGGGTTGGCCACCTTTTCAGCTGCTGTATTATTCCACTTTTCTTGCTACTGACTTATTAACATATTAACATAAAACTGTTTAAATTTTTCTGTTTTTGATTTTTTTCCTCTTTGCTTAATTTTTTTTAACTAATAACAGTTTTGCAGCTAAATCAAAATGAATAACTTTCTAAAAACCATTGTTCAACTGATTAAGTCTAGTGTGTTAAGAAATAATTAATTATAATAAATAAAATTAATAAATAATAATAAATAATAATTACAT
Organism: Corydoras maculifer; assembly: GCA_019802435.1. Classification (NCBI taxonomy): domain Eukaryota; kingdom Metazoa; phylum Chordata; class Actinopteri; order Siluriformes; family Callichthyidae; genus Corydoras; species Corydoras maculifer. The sequence continues at coordinate 1,296,238 of JAFMOD010000880.1, read as the reverse complement.
AATAATAAATAAGGTATTGAGTATTGAATCATATTTAGTCGCATCCTTTGGAATTCTTAAGTATCAAAAATAATTGAATTGTTGGCTTGAAGAATTGATATCAAATCGAAGACTCTACTTTTATCCTAATCCTATATCTTGGTCACTGGGAGGGTTCCTCATGACCAATGTTTCAGGACAGGGCGATTCAACATATTTCACAGTAACTATATTTCTGATGATGCTATTGACATGAAATTCTCACCCAATGTTGGTAACAACAAATGTAAGTTTTGTAAGATTGCAATAAATGTTAGGACTAAACTAACTGATATTAAGTTTCACTGATAGGAGCAGGATTGCTTTCTAAATGCTGACAAATTTTAACATTTTTTACTTTGCACCTCCTTTCCTTCAAATGTTAAGTACACTTTCCCCCATGTCATGCCACAAGGGAGTAAAATTACACTTTTAGGGGTTGTACCTGAATGTATACTTGCTTTAAAAATCATAGTGCTTCAAATCTTCAACTTGCCATTTGATGTTTTAAAATGCACCACTCAGCAACAGAAATGTATTGGATTTGCTGTGGATTATGTATTGCATTTGTGATTATATAAATATCAACGTTTGGGATTAAATTAAAATCATTTGCATGACATGATTTAAAGTTCTAGATTGGCCCAATCATGACCATTAATAATCTACAGAATACTAAGCAAAAGAAAAGCAACTTATTTTCATCTCTAATTCATCTCTGGTTATTGCAACCGCATATGATGCAAGAGTTGTGCACTTTGTTTCACTTCATGTTAAGACAACACCCTGAAAATGGAAAGTAGCTAAATCAGCATCAGTCAGCATTCGAATACTCGAGCCAGATTTTACATTGATTCCCAAGCTTCAATCTGAGTAAACACTGGCACAAAAGTAACATGTTTCTTATATGGACATAATTTTTTTTAGTACGCTTCCAATTGTTCACAATATTTTGTATATGTGTGAAAGCATGTAAATAATGAAGAGAAAACACAACCCTATTTTCCCTCATTTATGTATTATGTTAAAAGATGTTAAATGATATATAATGGAGGATAACACAGTCAAAATGCATTTTGCAAATACAGTTTAATTCAGTTTGTTGATTTGTGGTTTTACATTTGCACAGAACCTGTTTTACGAACTAAAAGCAGACCCTTCTTTGTTTTATTGTTTCAAAATGTGTTTAACCTCAGAAAACTTAGGTGTTTAATGTAAATGTAAAATGATGACCGTGTTTTCAGCAAATGTTTGAACAAAGTAAAATTAATGTTAGTGCAACCCCATTTCAAAACTGTTGGTACATTGTGTAAAATCTAATACAATTATGAATGTCATTTTTTTATTTAATGTATGACTCATAAAACTGCAAAGAAAAGGACTTTAGTGTCTTTGCTTAGCAAGTTCATTTCATTTTGGCCATATAAACTAAAGTATAATGCACTCACAATACAAAAAGTTAAGTAAAATGTTTATCTTGTTGTATCAGTTTTTTAATTTACACTTTTTCAGAGGATTTTACAGAGTACAGATTACTGCATTTTGACCAGTGTAATATTTATTTATTTTTTTATTATTATTATTATTTTTTTAAATATTCACAACTGCTCACCAGACTAAGGTCATGGTTTTGTTTCATTCTTTACTTTGTGATGTCCTCTATATTTTCCACTTGGTGAGTTGGACTACATACAGGTTAGTGACACACCCACTCTGTTACTGATTTTGCAGGTTGAGGACATACATTATTCTGCTTATTTAATATGAACTTCCACATGGAAATTTGACACCGCTTACATGCACTAATAACAATTTGAATTGTTCCATTTGCATGGACAGCTTAACAGTTTTTGTTCCTGAAAAGAAGCTTACACATAAAGTTATCTGACCTCAGAACACATTTCCACTTATTTTCAGACTATCACAGGTGACCGAGTGCCAGTCAAGTGTTTCTACATAGAATAGATGTTTAGCCTTTTACAATGCATAACATAATCACATAAGATCACATTTCTTGACAACAAAATGACAATTCTGCAGGGCTGAGTGTCATCTAATTAACTCCTCACAAATCTTCACAGCATTTTTTAGCATTAGAATGGCTTAATTTAAGTAACTACAATTTCAAACAATACATAACTATAACTATAAACTAAGCCAATATGCAAAAGCAGTCTCCCTGCTTTTCTAGAAATCAAAAAGGTAACTGCAAACTACAGCTAATCAAATGCATTGATCATCAGCAAATGTGACCATATCTGTTAATTTTATTATTGCTCGTTTTTCTGGTGCTTTGGAACACTTAAGTGTCTGGTAGCAAAATGTCAAAGAGGAAAGATTTAAGCAATAATTTAGGAAAAGCAATTGTTGCAGCCTATCAGTCTGGAAAGGGTTATAAGGCATTTCCAATTAATGTCCACCATTCTTCAGTAAGAATTTATGTCTACATTTTTAGGAGAGGTTTTAGGAGAGGACTTACCAGAAAATTCACTCTGAAAAAGGACTGTGCTACATTGCAGATTTTAAATGTTCTAGTTCATGGCAGTATAATTAGAAAAGAGATTTGAACAAGTGTAATTTGTTTAAAAAAGGTTGCCAAGATAAAGCTAAAACTAACATGGCAGCATTACTTAAGTTTGAAATGTTGCATCTAAACAAACCACGAGCTTTTTGGGACAAAGTAAAGGTCAGAATGTATATTGTCATATTTGGTAAAACCAAAACACAGTAAATAAGCACAAAGACCTCTCACAAAAATCTACTGTCAAGACCAAATTTTGGTCTTGTTTAGCAGTGGCAGGCCCTGAACACCTTTAAGCTATTGAGACAACAATTAATATTAGAGCAATTTTAAGTCAATATAAGGCCAAATATATAACAGCTAATTCCTGTATTAAACTGGATCATGCAACAGAACATTCAGGTTTTATGGACTGATGAGATGAGATTGACTCCTGATGGGCCAGATCAATGGGTCAATAAAGCTGAAACAGGAACTGCTATGGTGTTGTATTATTAAAGACCAGCTAGTTTGGCATTTAAAGCTTAAAGATGGACTTATAATTAACAGCTAAACCTGCTGAAAAATGTCTGCATCATTCATAAGGGTTTTTGTGCATGACAATGCTTAGTCTCATACATTTATATACCTCTCTGCATGGCTAACCAGTTTTAAAGAAACAGCTGTATCCAAGTCAGCTAACTGAATTTCATAATGTGCATCCCAGCTCGGGCTTTTGGACCTGTGGAGAATGAGCCACCCTTAAGATAAAACACATTAATATCAGGTTTCTTCTGCCTCTTATAATTCCATCATAATTTCTGATCATGGACCAACATCTATTGATCTTTATGTCCCAATCAACTGAACCAACCTAAGACATTGGAAATTTAGTTCTCTTATGCGTTCAGATAATAGTTTTAAAACAATTATGGCTTCACAACTAAATTTTTACTTCTCTCTTAATGATTCCTCTGAGATTGGGATTTATTCATTCTAGGAGGCTTTTAGAGCATCCATTTGTGGTCAAACTATCTCATTGATTTCTTAATCCAGAAGAAGTGAGATACTGAGATTGTCCGAAATATTGAAAGAACTGAATGGAATGCAGCCTATGCCGTAATTAATAAAGATGCCTCCAACTCTATTTATTCCATTCTTTTTTAATGACCCATAAGGTGGAAACACCATTAAGACAGTCCAAAGCACCCACCTACAAGTAGGGTGACAGGGCTGTGAGGTTCCTGGATTATCAAGCCAGATTAATTAGGGCTTTTAGGCTGATCTCTAAGGTCAGATCCCCCTCTGGTGATATGGTGCTTGATCCAATTTTATTAACCAAATTTTTGCAGATTTCTATACTAATCTTTATGCATCTGAATCTCACTTTCTTACTCGTGCAGAGTTTACTGTTTTCCACATTCCCCCAGGTCTTGCCTACCCTAATGGGTGGGTTGGGCTTTCGTATTACAGAATTAGAGATACAGTATATAACTATATATAATTTATTTAATGACGTCTGCCTACCCACTTCAATGTATAATGCCTCCATAATATTACAGCTTAAAAAAAAGTTAGGGACCCATTTCTATGTAGTAGTTACAGGCCAGTATCTCTTTCGAATGTGGATTTTAAGATCTTGACTAAGGTTCTGGCCACTCTTTAGCAAGAGGTTTGGCTGTGGTCCTATGTTTATCTTCCTTTGTATAGTGTTCCAATTTCCTCTATCCTTACAAATAGCACCTTCTCACCACGTTTCTCTCTTAAACGTGGAACACATCAAGGTTGTCCCCTCTCACCTTAAATATTTAATTTAGCTATATATTCTCAGCGTCAGAATCAGGCTTTTAAAGGGAATTTTGCGTTATAATTCCATTCACAAAATCTCTTTATACGCAGATGACCTCCTTTTACTGTATATGTTCAAATCCCACTTATTCCCTTCCTATTATTTTAGATATCTTCCAACAATTTAGTAAAATATCCAGATACAAATTACATCTTTAAAAAAGTGAGCTTTTCTCAATTAATGCATCTACCCTTTTTGATTTCACCGTCCTATTTTTCCATTAAAACTGCTGATTTAGATACTTGGGTGTTATGTTAACTTGCAATTTTATCAAGTATTTAAGGAAAATTGTATAACACTGATTGAATTATCATCATCAGGTTTAAACAGATCTAAACATATCACCTAAATTTTTATATTTCTTTCAAAATATTTTCATCTTAGTTAATAAAGCTTTTTTGAAAATTAAACTAGACTGTATGCTTTATTTTATTTGAAATAATAAACTGACACGTCTAAAACATCACTCCAGTTTACAAGGCAGAGGGGGGACTGGCTCTTCTCCATTTCTGTCACTATAACTGTTCCTGTGATATTCATATAATAATTTACGGGACAGAAGGTACTTCTGTTGATAACGGCCCAGTATGGGCACAAATTATACTCTCCTTAACATTCACTTTACTGCTTAATTTGTTTCCAGCTTCCTCTTTTTATTAAGTTGTTTCCTACCAATCCGGTAGCTCAGAACTCACTTTAAATCTGGAATCAGTTTAGTAAGTCTCTGGATCTTCACGATAGCTTGGTTTGTGCTCTCATTAGTCATAATTATCAATTTCTCCCTTCCACTACAGAAACCTTTCGAAAATGGACAGAAAACGGTATTACAACCATTAACGATTTGTATTTGGATGTAATCTTTTACTTCATTAATGGCAAAATATAACCTACACAATAGTCATCTGTTCCATTTTTTCCAGATCAGGCATTTTGTGTCCCCCCATCCTTCATTTTCCCTGCCCACTTCAATCCGAAGTGGATCGTATTCTAGTTCTAGCTCTATTCTAGCAAAAAATAATTTCCACTATTTCAACCATTATTGACTTGTTGGAGAATGTTTCTTCTAACACTCTGAAATCCACATTTACCAAAACGCTAAGTGACTCCACCTTAGGGACAGAGTTGAGCATGATATAGCTACATTTATTTCTCATGGACAGTGGGTTCTAATTTTGAATAAGATTCACATATCTTCTATTTGTGCTAAACAAGGTCTAATACAATTCAAAATAGTGCATAATTACACTTCACAAATGCCAACCTGGCAAAATTATTCCGGTCTGGTCTGATTCATCAGCAGAACATTTTCATATATTTTGGACCTGTAGTCGGTTGTTGGCCTTCTGGTCAGATGTTTTTCAGACACTTAAGTGGTGTGCTGGAAATTCTATTGGGTATTAACCCCTTTACAGCACTGTTCGAGATTCCTGTTAACTCCTACACTATGTGGATGAAACTATGAGAATAAACAGCAGAGAAATTTAAATAATTTTTTTTCTGTGACCACCGTTTGATTTCAAAACCGCATCAATTCTTCTTGGTACACTTGCACACAGATTCTGAAAGAACTCAGCTGGTAGGTTGCTCCAAACATTTTGGAGAACTAACCACAGCTCTTCTGTAGATGAAGGCTTTCTCAAATCCTTCTGTCTCTTCATGTAATGCCAGACAGACTCGATGATGTTGAGATCAGTGCTCTGTGGGGGCCATACCATCACTTCCAGGACTTCTTCTTCTTTACACTGAAGATATTTCTTAATGACATTGTCTGTTTGCTTAGGGGTCATTGTCCTGCTGCAAAATAAATTTTAGGCCAGTCATATGCCTCCCTGATGGTATTGCATGATGAATAAGTATCAGTATTTTTCCACTTTGAGGATACCATTAAATCTTGACCAAATCTCCAACTCCATTTGCAGAAATGCAGCCACAAACCTGTAAGGAACATCCACCATGTTTCACCTTTGCCTGTAGACACTCATTATTGTAACGCTCTCCAGCCCTTCGGTGAACAAACTGCGTTCTGCTACAGCCAAATATTTCAAATTTTTATTCTTCAGTCCAGAGCACCTACTGCCATTTTTCTGCACCCCAGTTCCTATGTTTTTGTACATAGTTCAGTCACTTGGCTTTGTTTGCATGTCGAAGAAATTGATTTTTGGCTGCAATTCTTCCATGAAGACCACTTCTGGCCAGAATTCTCTGCACAGTAGATGGGTGTACCAGTGTCCCACTGGCTTCTGCCAGTTCTGAGGTGATGAAAATGCTAGACATTCTCCTATTGCAAAGGGAAATAAGCTTGATGTGTCTTTCACAGTTTCCTTAGCCGACCACTGCGTCAACAATCCTCAGCGTTTGCCCGTATCTTTGTGCTTCTTCAAAATAGCTTGAACAGCACATCTTGAAACCACAATCTCCTTGGAAATCTTTGTCTGGGAGAAACCTTGCTGATGCAGTATAACTACCTTCTGTCTTGTTGCTGTGCTCAGTCTTGCCATGGTGTATGACCTGTGACATAAAACTGTCTTCCACAACCTCAGACTGGTAGCAGAGTTTGGCTGTTCCTCACCCAGTTTAAAGCCTCCTACACAGTTGTATCTGTTTCACTTAATTACTGTGTTTCAACCTACATGTGAAATTAATGATCATTAGCACCTGTTGGGTATAATTGGTTTATCATACATCTCACTATAATCCTACAAAATCCTTTACTTTGCTCAAATGTACCTATAAGAATTGATGCTGGTTTGAAGGCAAAGTGTAGTAACAACACTTTTTTATTTTTTCTTATTTTGCATTTTATAAATGTATAGATAGATAGTACAGACCAAAAGTTTGGAAACACTTTCTCATTCAAAGAGTTTTCTTTCTTTTCATGACTATGAAAATTGTAGATTCACACTGACTAAAGGCATCAAAACTATGAATTAACACATGTGGAATTATATACTTAACAAAAAAGTGTGAAACAACTGAAAATGTCTTATTTTCTAGGTTCTTCACAGTAGCCACCTTTTGCTTTCATTACTGCTTCACACACCTTCTGTTGATTAGCTTCAAGAGGTAGTGACCTGAAATGGTTTTTACTTCACAGGTGTGCCCACTCAGGTTACATAAGTGAGATTTCTTGCCTTATAAATGAGTTTGGGACCATCAGTTGTGTTGTGCAGAAGGTGGATGCACTACAGTACTGTTGGGGATTTATTCAAAATTGAAGGCATACTGAATCAGCATGGCTACCACAGCATCTTGCCACGGCATGCTATTCCATTTAGTTGGACCGTCATTTATTCTTCAACACTGTTGAAAGTTTTTTACACTTTTTTGTTAAGTATATAATTCCACATGTGTTAATTTATAGTTGATGCCTTCAGTGTAAATCTACAATTTTCATAGTCATGAAAATATTGAATGAGATGGTGTGTCCAAACATTTTGTCTGTACTGTACATGATGGTGTACCAGCACACATTGGTAGTAAATTGGGGCCCTTAAAGGAGACTACCTCTTTTCAGTTATGTTGAAGATCCAGAACACATGTTTAAACAAGAGATCTATCATCTGGACTGCAGGTGGGATAAACAGAACTAGCATAAATTCTACTATAGTCCACTACAGACAGGATTGTGGTGTTCCTGTTAGATTTGGGTAGATCTGAAATAACCATCAAGGTAAACTTGACTATTCACACTGGGAATGTGCTACTTACTAGGGTGGCTATACGCTTGATGATGTATGTAAGAGATATAAGCTCGTCATTTTTAGCACAAAGGTATTATCTGGGAGTCAGAATAAAGGAATAAAACCTGGTTACTCAAACTCCTTAGTAAAAACCCATTACATCCAACAGATCAAATGAATGCAAGATAGGGTGCCAGAGAATTTGACACAGGTGCTAAATTGGTGTTGTGCAAATGAAAACAAATATTGGCTTGAGTTTTGTGGGTACATGGGTGATAACAAATTTATTATTCAAAATTATCTGGCTGAATGAAGTGATTCCAAAGAGATGGTGGTTAGGCAATATTTCAAAGAAATGTGCAACACACTCCAGCCAAAGGCACCACTCCTCTAAAGCCAGTTTAATTACCAAAAGTGAAATTCCGGTGCCATAATTGTTCAAAGCAAGGGTAGGGTTATGTAAAAATATGCTACAGGGTGCAATTTGGAGAACTTTCACTGACTTTAAGAATGAGCACAATACTAACTGTTGCTGGAAGCATCGAGATTAACTACAAAGGGTAGTTCAGGATCAGTGAGAATTTACCTTAGAATAGACCTTAAGCTAAAGCTTTTTTTCATGGGTATTAAATCATTGTAAACCTTTGGATCCAGGTTAATAAACATGGTTTGCTTTTATGCCAGGTAATACTGAAAACTGCTGAAATATCTGGTGATCTATAGTGCTTGCTAGACTGATTACATAACCAAGAAACCATACAGACTTTATGAAACTCATAAACACTTCTCCTTACATGTGAAGTGTGGTCCTCACTTCAAACTGTCTGAACACCAAAGTGGATCAAACTGGAAAGTAAAGATAATTTACTTGGCCAAGCATTTCTTTTCAACTGACTCTCAGCCCTCTGTTTGATGCTACCATCCGCATTATTAACAGTAGAAAAATGGAAATCCAAAAAGCTATGGACAAAACCCCTCCTTTATCTTAACCTTCAGGGGACCATCAGTCCACTATTCTGTAATTATAATGTAATATATACACTGGTGATCAAATTTAGAGAACACACAATTTATAGGAGTATACTATATAACAGGAGTATATTAACATTATATTAAACTAGTATTGTAAAAGAAATCCTTCCAAATCTGTGATTTCTGGAATATTCAATCTTTACTACATCGCAAACTCATTCAAGTCACCCTTGCAACACTGCAACTGGAATCGCTTGCCAGCACTGAACAGGGTAAAAAATCTTTCTCATCATACAGTGTCTCTGCATTTAAAAGCATTTGGACTGAAAGCCCACTCTGCAGTGACTAAACATCTCATTAGCAGAAAGAATCAAAAGGCTATACTCACCTTTGCGGAGAAGCATGTTGTGTAGACAGAGGAGAAGTAGTCCAGAGTTCATTTTAGTAATTAAAGCAAGTTTAAAAACTGGGAAGAAACTAAACCCAGAGTGTGTAAAAAAGTTAATGAAAGGTGGAGGGGGAAGTATCATGGTTTGGGGAATGTTTTGGGGCAGCAGGAGTTGGACCACTCGTACAGCTACATGGAAGAGTGAATGCAGGTGTTTATCAGAGCCTTCATCATCAAACACGTGCTTCTTTCCTTGTGTTCGTCCCTCAATCAGTCAGCAATCTTCATGCAGGGCTGTCATGCCCCCTGTCTGTCACACAACAAAACAGGTAAAGCAGTTTCTTGAAACAAAAAATATTGAAACAATGAAATGTCCTGATATAAACCCAATAGAAAACTAGAAACCCAATAGAAAACTAATAGAACTGAACGAGGGGAAAATCTCAGCAGAGCAGTATGAGAGATGAGTGATGTCCTGTAATGCAGATGTGCTAAAGTTATTCAAAGCAACGGCCAGTACACTTCCTTCTGATTAGTGGCTTTTGTAACCTTCAGAAAATTTAATTGTAATCTTTCTAGCCTAGATAAAAAGTGAGCGTATATGTTGACTTTATTTTTTTTAAACAGACAACCGTCTGTTTAAAATAAGTTGATAAAATAAACCCAATTGCCTTTTTCCTCCGCTATACCGAATTTGTTTATGTCACCTGCAGGTCTTCAACAACGCTGGAAAAAAAAATAGCGGGTAGAAAAAAATGAGGCAGAATCTGCAAAATAAATTGCTAAATCATACAAATGAAACACAGCCAATGCAGAAAAAAAAGCTTCCGTTTAAATCATCAAAACTGCGGGAGCACTTCACGCTTCACACAAATTAAGAATGTGGAACATGCAAGCTCTGCGAAAATGAATTGACCTGCATGGAGCACCACGTGATGATCCGCCACCTGAAACTAAACATGTTGAACACCGATGAGAAAGAGGCTCTACAGCAGAGTAAATCACAACAACATCCCAAGTTTCTTTAGTTTTGAAGTGAATTAATGTAACGGTCAAATGAGAACTAGTATAGCATAGCTCATGCTGTTTTTGGTTGTAAACTGGATAATAACAGTGATGGAGAACGTGTGTTACTTTATATTTTCGTTTAATTATCTTAAGCAGTGTTTAAATGCACTTAAAAATTCATACAACTCGTACACAATGGTGCTAATTAATGATGAAACTTCACGTTTTAATTTTTTTGACAAAATGTGAGTGAAGACACTGCACTCTATGGAAGTGATGAGGATTAGGTAACATATTACAGCTACACCAATTGGTGTAATTTAGTATTTTTTTTCACACACTATGCTACATATTGTGCCAGTGTGTTTTGAGATTTGTGTTTAATTGCTCTTTGGGCTAATTAGATGCCTTAAATACTGTAAGGATACTGTAAATAAAATCAGACTTTTATTGACCTGCTTAATAATTCTACAGTGTAGGTGGTTTTCTTCATAACTACGGACTTGTGGTGTTCTCATTTGTAATTTTGGATAAAAGCATCTGCTAAATGACTAAATGTAAATGTAAACACATGGAAATTTTATTAAATTTATCTATTTCATCGATTAATCAAAAAAATAGTGGACCGATTAATCGATTACCAAAATAATCGTTAGTTGCAGCCCTAGTCCGTACCATTACACTACTAGTTGCCATTGATTACTGACTTACAGCCTAGTTGGAGCTATATGTTAAACATGTATGTGGTACGTAAGGTGCCCCCCCACCTGGCAATAAAATAGTTGTGTCTTTACTAAACATAAATAGTTTTCATAATATTTCACAGTCTAGTTTAGCAGGTGTGTTGTATCAGTAAGTTCATCTAGTTTATATTTGTGTGTTGCTTGGCAACGTTCAGCTCTGGTTTGAAATATTTGTGTTTGTGTAACCATATCAATGATTAAATAAAGAAACAAATCATAACCTGTTGTGTCTTATCACTAACCCTGTTTACTATTGGTTTTAAATACCTCTTAGAAAATGAGATAACAAGTGAACAGCACTAAGAACAAGTATAAATGTCCACCAAGATGCATATTCATATTTCCTATTCATATTACTTTTTAACGTGATTTGATGACTAAAATAAAACAATCTTCCTTGAAATACATTATCAATATAGGTTTAGACTTTAAGCTTTAGCTTTTTGTCAGCTTTTGTAAAAGTTGAAATTGTAGGGGTTTTAGTGTTTTTGTTTAAATTCTTGATTCTTGTTAATTTATACATGAACACAAACAAATGTATGTCTATTTTGTAGTACAAATTAAAAATGTCAAATTATGTTAAAAAATTTAAATCTAAATAAAAACTGTTCTACAATATTGACCTTTGTTTTGTACTTCACAAAATTGGCTCAAAGATTAATCACAGCATAATAAAAGTAATGCAGCACTATTTTATCACTAGTTTGTCTAATGGTTGGGATCAGAGCACATGGTCAGCCATGATATCTCCCCAGGAGCAATGAGGCCCTGCATTACTAACTTCAATAGAGCAACCTTCACATCGATAACCCATCACTCCCTTGTTATATAAAATTTGTATTACAGATTGGTGTATAAAGCCTTATTGAATACGTACAATAATTTCAGTGATTAGATTTAGTGGTTGTTAGGACAAAATAACTAGTGGTAATTTAACAAACATGATAAACATGCAGTAATTAACAGTGTATTAACCCTTTATGGCATTCCATCATCCACAATCATACTCTTCAGTTTTTCCATTAGATGATTGTGGCAACAAAACTTTGCATGTTGTACAACTAATTGTTTTGTTGTCTACTCATAAAATAGTTCTATACTTTAAGAGGCTTGAGGCTTATGAAACTTTTGCTATTGCTGTAATATTTTTCATGTCTGTGGTAGTGAATGGCAGCAAGCTGTCAAATGTCAAATTATCCCAGCAGTCAATGGAATTCATTTTTCTACTGAAAATGTTTTCCGTAAATTTTTTATAGGTTTGAGTGGATTAACAAATTGCCAATTTGATTTTTTATTACATTTTTAGAACGTGTCACAACATTTTTATTAGTTTAAACTATATATTTATACTCATGTTGCAGATTGTGCTTTATATTTTACATTTACCAATAATATTTATTTGTTCAGGTTCTATTTTATTGTTGGAATTTATTCCTTCTGTGAATTAAAAACAAGAAGTTATTTTTTTCAAATTTGAAATGATCCAATCACAAGTAGTCATTAAGACAAATTTCCAAAATGCCAATGTGACTACATAATTCAACTGTTTACTTGTGAGGAGTAAACAACAAAGACAATCAGCTGGTGAATTGGCCCTATATTCCAAAGGTGCTTCATAGGTATGACCAGTCAAGTTCACACCAAACTTGTTCTTATAATCATAATGGAACAGTAAAGGGCTTTTTCTAAGCTGTGAATACAAAATTGAAAAGGTTGTTTTTTTATATAAATTTGAATAAACAACTACAAGTATTTTCAGTAAGGTCCAACCGAATTATTTAATAGTGTTTTTATGTGGGACATTTAATGGGTGTGAGAAAAATACAGAGACAAACACTGACACGAACAGTGGATGTGACAGTGGTTAGCCACCAAGCAAGATATGAACATTGTAGAGCTTGCCAGAAATATGTGAGCATTGTACTGTAGACAGTACACAGGCTTGGCAAACAAGAGATGACATAGATGGAGCAGACCGACAGGAAAAAAGTTAACTAGTAATAGGGAGCAAGGACGCAAAGTTGTGGACACAAACAGAATCCAATGTAAAGAGGTGTGGAGGGTCAAAAGATGGACCTCTGGTCCTGCCAAACTTTATATGATTAAGTGATGAAGTGATTTATTTTGCCTATTGTGTGTACACACAAGGAATTTGTCCTCCACATTTAACCCATCCATGCAGTTAAACACACATATACAGTACACACACACTGGTGAATTAAGCAGATGTGTCTAGAGTGGTGGGTAGCCTTGAATACGGCGCCCATGGGGGAGCAATTGGGGTCAGGTGCCTTGCCCAAGGGCACTTTAGCCATGGTACTTAGTGGGATCAGGAATCGAACCGGGACAGTCCAGTCACAAGGCTCATTAACCACAAGCCCACGCACCAAACTTTTGCAGTTAAATTTAAAAATAAACTTTATTTATTTAGCAATACTATAGGCAGGATTACATGAACATTTTCTTGGTCTTCCAACTCAACTTCTACCTTTCTGTCAATCAATATAATGGTATCGCAAACTAATATTGCAAACTAAAGACTTTACTTCCCAGCGATAGATTGGCGTCCTGCCCTGGCTGTATCTGCCCAGCGCCCGAGACGTTCTCCCCATGCCCATCCAGGGGAGAACGTCTGGGCGCTGGGCAGATACAGCCAGGACAGGGCCTAAGACATTCTCTCCATGCCCATCCAGGGATGAACGTCTCAGGCCCTGTCCTGGCTGTATCTGCCAAGCACCGGAGACCCCCCCACGACCCTAATAGAGGATAAAGCGGAAGATAATGAATGGATGGATGGAAGACGTTACTTCCAAAGTTGCATCATTTGGCCTATAAACAATCGATTGAACTGACGTTTACTGAGATAGAGTTCATGTCTCAAGGTGTGCCCAAGCATTTAAATTGTGCTTATTTCTATTATATTACTAAAATACACAACGATACACCTATTAAAAATGATAAAAAGAATGTTTGTCCTTTTAACACCATTGAATATTAGTGGTGGAAGGAACCAAATACATGAGTATTTCAGTAAAAGAAGGCTGGTAGAGCAAGGAAGTAACAGAATATATTAACTATAAAGCGCTAGGTTTGTTTATAAGCTCTCTGGAATAAGCAGTTATATAGCCTGATACAAATCTCAAAACATGCCCAACCATCTCAAACAAGAAAGTTGTGCTTTTTACTAAGCCCCGGTTGAAAGATGGTCACCAGAGCTTTATTTTTCCAACAACTCTCAGCAGCCAAGAACCACAATTTCACCACATAATTGGCCATGGGGTAACAACACTAAGACAGGTCTAAAATGTGTGGTTATAAAGGTTTAGGGTTAAAAAAGTAACTTTAGTTAGAAAAGACCTGACTAGTAGTGTTTTTAGAGCTTTAGTTTTCTCAAAGGCTGCATGGAGGCATAGTGGTTAGCACGGCCACCTCTCAGCACTGTGAATCCAGGTTCGAATCCCAATCTGGGTGGAGTTTCCATGTCCTCCCAAACCGAAAATCCTCAGCACTGTAGCTCTCATGAAACCCTTAAAAGGCCCAAAGCATGAAAGTAATGCTAGAAATATATACATTTTTTTTTTTACCAGCCAGGTCAGACGTCTTATTGGGACACAGACCAGCTAGTAAATCCTTTCTTAAATAAGGTACGTTACAGGTGGCATGAATAGACTGATGAACCTTTAAAGTTTTCATGATGGGAGCTTTGTGACTTTTCCCCTTTACTGCATATAATGGAACCAATCTGTAGAACCAAGGTGCTGAGTTAATTTTATTTTTGTGTTATTTTTATCTTACCCTATCTAGTAACCCATCTGTAACTGAACTTGCTTCTGTTGCACCACAATATCTTACACAATTTAACTAGTAGTGTTTCAAGCACACTTAAATTAAAATAAATATAATTGTATTATTAAAAGTTGAATCCATTATTACTTTACCATTATTTATTTACATCTTAGTTTACAGTCTTACTCTCAATTTATTAGTCTAAACTATGGCAGTCAAAAAAACAATGCAAAAGTAAAACTGTTTTCAATTTCAAGACGAGATCAAATGATGTGGTCTAAAAGCAAAGCTCAGACTTGAGTACTACAACACTATATAAATATATAAAATATTCTCTAAACACCTATAACATATACTACTGATAACTACACACAAATTATTTAGAATGTGGTTAATGTTAATTGCATTCATAAATTAAATCAAAAGGTAAATTATCAGTGTGGTGTATTTTCAAAAAATTCTGTAGAATGGCCTGTAGTTGCAGCCTTGATGGCATTGACAGGAAAATGAGTCAAGTCTTATGTCCATCCATGCCTTATCTCTATATAAACCTGTCTTTTACAGCCTGTAGGATTTCCTCCTAATGAGCATAGCCATGACAGTGGAAATAATGCAAATTATCTTTCCATGGAACTGGAATGTGTGCATGTTTGGCTGAACTGTACTTTACACATTTGTTGGCACTTTAATTCACATCTAAAGTGAAGTGCTTGTGAGTGTTCTTATGCTGAAGCTTTTTTGTTGTTGTTGTTGTCAAAAATGAATGGGTAATGTAAATATTAAGGATTGATGCTGATAACTGGTTTTGGTCTAATTTTGTCTAAAGATATAGACACAAAATATAGACACAATCCATTAAAGGACCAGTTTTATGTACTTCTTTTGTAAAATTTTTTTTGGATTTACACTCGCCTACCTAGAGATTAAAGCAGCTGCGCATAGGAAGCGCAGAGCCGTCGCGTTCAAACGCGCTGAAGGGAGCCAGGCACGCAGGTAGCAGGGAAATGGAATTTTATTAAAGGTGTAGAGACACCACAAAACACAGGTACCGACGAGTGAACATAAACTAAACCACGAAGTGCACCGAGGACAGGGAAAGAAGGAAATAAATACAAATGAAAACCAATCACGTGCACAACACAACCAATCAACGGAAAGAGATAATTAAGCAAACTAAATAACGTAATTAAAGTAAATTAACAAACATAGAACAGGTGCCCTAGGCACCCGTTACACATGGCATGAAAAACATTATGGTTTTCAAATAGTTTATACAGTATTCAAAAAATCATAATGTGGAAAGGTATCAGTCAGTACACAACGTAGTTTCAAAACACTATACTATAGAACATAGTAAAAACAGTCATCAACAAATGTATGAAATATAGCACAACAGCGACATTTCCAAAAAGCTGGTCAGGAAGGTTATCACGAGGCCTACAGCAGCATTTAAGATGATGCAAGAATTCATAGCTGAGTCTAATTGTGCACAAAATATGCCCCAGCAGTCTGACAATTTTAAGTTTTTTTTATTATTAAAATTTGGCAAGTTAGGGTATGTCATGCTAATATATAAAAAAAGTTCATGGATAATTCACGAGGCTAAAAAATTCTTCTTGATATTATTTGTTAACATTACAATCCTGGCATTAAAAAAGGTCTGTAGCACCTACAGGAGCTTACGGAGCCCGTAAGGGACATGAGCAAAAAAAAAAGATAAAGTGTACATGTCTAGGATGAGATGAAAGTAACCAGTGTTCTTCCGCAGCTACACGTATGGAAAAATAGATGTTTTCTAAGAATCACGCATGCCTATATGTACATCTGACTGTGTACCGTTTTACATTCGAACCAAATCGGAAATGTAAATCAATTGATTCCTTGAAGATTTTTAGAAAGCATCCGTTTTTCCATACATGTAGCTGCGGAAGAACACTAGTTACGTTCATCTCATCCTATAGCAAGCCGTTTTAACATTTAATAAGTAGCGGTAATGGCAATTATAAATATCTAAAATTATATTTTTACTAGTTAGAATTGCAAGTGAACATATCGATAATGTCATTTTTACTAGTAACAATTGTAATTAAAGATATCTACAATTCATTTCTAACTAGTAACAATGTTCATTCTTTTCATTCATTTCTTATCACCCACTTATCCTCTATTAGGGTCGCGGTGGGGTTCCCCATGCCCATCCAGGGGAGAACGTCTCGGGCGCTGGGCAGATAGACCCAGGACAGGGCGCCAATCCATCGCTGGGCACACACTCACTCACACAGACACACTCTATATGGGGCAATTTTGAGAATTCAATTAACTTGATCCATGTTATTGGACTGTGGGAGGAAACCGGAAAACTCGGAGGAAACCCACGCAGACACGGGGAGAACATGGAAACTCCACCCAGATGGGGATTCGAACCAGGAATCCCCAGCGCTGAGAGGCGAACGTGCTAACCACTAAGCCACCGTGCCGCCATGTTCATTCTTGATATCAACAATTCAATTTCCACTAGTAAAAATGTTCATTGTAGATATCAATTCAATTTCTACTTGTGGAAATGTTCATTTTCATCTCGAATTGTTCTCACATTATAGATATCAAAAATGTAATTTCAGGATATCTAAAACTCAATTCTTACTATTAAAAATTAAATTACTGATATGTTTGGCCTGGAATTGTAACTAGTAAAGATATAATTTCAGATATCTGAAATTACATTTCAGATATCTAAAACTGCATTTCAGATATCTGAAATGGCAGTTTTTACTAGTGAAAATTATGTTGTTACTAGTAACAATTATATTTAAGATATCTACAATTCCTTTTATTACTAGTAAGAATTGAATTGCAGATATCAAAAAATGAGTTTCCACTAGTAAAAATGAAATCGTTTTAACATCTAAGAACTAATATGCAAATTAGGGCACATATCCGAAACTACATTTTAACATGTAACAATTCATATGCAAATGAGGGTACATATCCGAAACTAATATGCAAATTGAGGCGAAAGCCGACCAATGGCTTTGTGTTCTGACTCTGACGTCAATATGCAAATTACACGGTTGACGTCATCTCCCATCGACCGAAACCACAGAAATAAAAATGCAACAAAATCCAAATGGAGTCTAATTTGGGCCACTGATTTAATTGATATTATTATTATTATTATTATTATTATTATTATATTCTATTACAGTTATACACTCATTGAATAATGCTACCTTTAGTAAATAAACGGTAGTGTCTCGGCAGTTATATATACATATATACACAAAACATGTTTAAATATAAAAAAGTAAGAATTGTTGATGCAATCATTTTCTCTAGTATGTTTCACAGAAGCAGCGTGTTTACGACGCACCTGGCGCTTGCTGGGGCTGTATATGTCCGTTACATGCTCACCAACATGTTCTATGAATGAATTATTGTGTATGTTGTACAGTTAAATTTGTGTGTACAGACAAAGACAGACAGACTGATAGAATGGTAGCAATTCTGTTGTATTCTTGTGACCACTTGCTCCGCCATGTTAGACTTTTATTATGAAACAACATTATTGTAAAATCCGACCAATGGCTTAATGGCCCACCCACATATCCGAAATGAACATGCAAATCAGAGCACATATCCGAAACTAATATGCAAATTAAGGCGAATGTTGACCAATAGCTTTGTGACGCCGCCCACATATCCGAAATGGCGGTATGCAAATAAGGGCGAAAGCTGTCCAATGGATTTGTGGCACGCCCACATATCCGAAATGGTAAATGTTGATATCTGAAATAGAACACAACGTTTTTACTAGTAACAATTTCATTTCAACATGTGGAAATGCAATTGTGGATATTTGAAATTGTTATTCTTACTAGTTACAAAAGAATTTCAGATATCAACAAATAAATTAATGATATCTTTAAGCCGAATTTTAAAATTAAAAACTAGTTAAAATGTCATTTCTACATGTAAAAATATTTATTGTAACATGTAAAAATTGTATTATAGATATCTTGAATTAAATTACTGATATGTTGGGCCTGGAATTGTAACTAGTGGAAATGTAATTTCAGATATCAGACACTCATTGAACAATGCTACCTTTAGTAAATAAAGGTTAGAGTCTCGGCAGTTTTATATACACAGTAGTATATACACAAAACATATATGTGTAAAACATGTTTACATATAAAAAAGTAAGAATGGTTGATGCAATCATTTTCTCTAGTATGTTACCTGGCGCTTGCTGGGGCTGTATATGTCCGTTACATGCTCACCAACATGCGCTATGAATGAATTATTGTGTATGTTGTACAGTTAAATTTATTTTAAATAAATCCTGATTATAATTCCCATTCGTTTATTGTTTTTATTTATTTTTAGTTCCTGTTTAGGGTATTACTTTTAGAAATAGCAATTTTATATACAGCACAACCCGACGCCAGGACACACATAATGAATAATAATGATTAAGTGCTGTTTTAGTACATCATTTATTTGAAAACCTGCTTTCTGTTCTGCAGCCTGAAAGTTGGTATTTAAATTCAGGGCTTGGATTTTCTGTGAAGAATTATCGTATCATTAGCAGCACCATAACATGAGGATTGACGTGCGAGGATTTTCGCGCACACGCGCATGGCATAAAAGTATGTGGCTTTATCCAAAGTGGGGTGTAGGATCGATTACCGTTTGGCTAAATATAACAACAACTTAATACAATGAGTTAATTGCGTATACACGTATTACCAAAAGTGTAATAAACAAGATGTTAAAACCTGCGTCTATCGAGAGAGAGAGAGAGAGAGAGAGTAATGTGTAAAAGTTCAGATGTGAAAAAATGCTGTAAACTAAGAATGCTTTCAAACATTTTTTTTTCTTTTCATAATTTAAAAAAATTTAATCAATTTGCAAAATGCAAAGTGAGTGATCCCAAGCATACAGCCAATATCATGAAGAAATATCTACAACGTAAAGAAGATGAAGAAATCCTCGAAGTGATGGCATGGCCCCCACAGAGCCCTGATTTCAACATCATCGAGTCTGTCTGGGATTAAATAATTATTAAATAAACTATTAACACATCCATTTTTTAAAGCATTCATAGTTTACAGCATTTATTTATTTGCACCTGCCTAAAACTTCTGTACATTACTGTATTATATATATAAATACCTATAATTTTAGTGTGGGAGGTTTCACGGCTAAATTGGACCAGCCTTGTGGCCAATCTTCATTAATTGCACATTGCACCAGTAAGAGCAGAGTGTGAAGGTTCAATTAGCAGGGTAACAAGACACCAGATCTAAATATTATTGAGCCACTTTGGGGTGTTTTGGAGCAAGGAGTCAGGAAACATTTAACTCCACCAGTATCACATAGTGACCTGGCCACTATACTGCAAGAAAAATGGCTTAAAATCCCTCTGACCACTGTGCAGGACTTATGACTCATATGTCATTCCTAAGACAATTTGAAACTGTATTGACCACAAAAGGAGGCCCTACACCATACTAATAAATTATTGTGTTTCAGGTGTTTCAGTTTCATTGTCCAACCCCTGT
Organism: Corydoras maculifer; assembly: GCA_019802435.1. NCBI lineage: Eukaryota > Metazoa > Chordata > Actinopteri > Siluriformes > Callichthyidae > Corydoras > Corydoras maculifer. The sequence goes on along the minus strand of JAFMOD010000880.1, from coordinate 1,275,730 downwards.
ATATATACCCCTGTATATATACAGTGAAAAAATTAGGCCACCATATTAAAGTCAGCTCTTTATTAAGAAATGTTCACATATCAATGCCCAATCTTGTTTTTGTATATCCCTTGTGCTGAGAGGCGAACGTGCTAACCACTAAGCCACCGTGCCGCCCTAAAACAAAAGTTCTGAACAAAAATGCATATTATAATGGAGGAAAATTTTAGGACACTCTACCCTCTAATAACTAGTGTTGCCCCCTTTGGGCACTTCAGTGAGATGATTCTTGTGGCCAACTACCCTCTGACATTGATTTTAAGAAAGTTTGCCCCACTCTTCAATGCAGAATTCTTTTATCTGTTAGATGTTTGAGGGGATTATTGCATGTAAAGCTTGTTTTAAATCACTGCACAGCATCTCAGTTTAATTAAGATCTGGACTTTGACTGGGCCATTCCAGGACTCTCCACTTCTTAGGTTTTAGCCAGTCCTTGGTCGATTTACTGGTATGTTTTGGGTCATTGTCATGTTGCCAGACCTGAGCATGTTCGCAGTTGTTTTGAATGTCCTCCACTTGGTGGAATGGCTGATGTCAAATAATTTTGAGATCTTTTTAATTCCCCCACCAGATGCATAAGCAGCCAGACAGATAGATTGGTAGCAATTCTGCTGTATTTTTGTGACCACTTGCTCCACCATGTTACACTTTTATTCTGAAAAAAACTTTATTGTAAAATCCGACCAATGGCTTAATGGCCCGCCCACATATCCGAAACGAACATGCAAATGAGAGCATATATCCGAAATGAACATGCAAATGAGAGCACATATCCAAAACTAATATGCAAATTAAGGCGAATGTCGACTAATTTCTTTGTGGCGCCGCCCACATATCTGAAATGGCGGTATGCAAATGAGGGCGAAAGCCTTCCAATGGCTTTGTGGCACGCCCACATATCCGAAATAAACATGCAAATGAGAGAACATATCCGAAATGGTAATTGTTGATATCTGCAATAGAACATGACATTTTTACTAGTAACAATTCCATTTCAACATGTGGAAATGCAATTGTAGATATCTGAAATTGTTATTCTTACTAGTTACAAGAGAATTTCAGATATCAACAATTAAATTAATGATATCTGTAAGCCGAATTTTCACTAGTTAAAATGTCATTTCTACATGTAAAAATATGTATTGTAACATGTAAAAATTGTATTATAGATATCTTCATGTGACATTTCTTACATGTTGAAATTGTATTTTTACTAGTGGAAATGTAATTTCCACTAGTGAAAATTAAACCTGTTACTAGTTAGCCTGACATATTAAATGTTAAAACAGCTTGCCATACTCATCCTAGACATGTACACTTCATCTCATCAAATACAGCGGACTGTCGTTCAAAATAAGACATTATTTTCATGTTAGATGGCTAATGTTGGCACAATAAAGCGCATGATTAAAGGCTAAAAAAATCAAATACGGTTATTCAATTAAATAAAACTGTGAAATCGGCACGTTTAACTCCAATGCTTTACTGTTTAGGGGGTAAAATGAAATTCCCAAGCAACAAGCAACGGGGAGAACATGCAAACGAGTTTCGGTTGAACTCAGCACTAGACGACGTTCCGGGTTACATTCCTGGAAAGATTCCTAGAAAACGGATGTTTTCTAAGAATCTTCAGGGAATCACTTGATTCACATTTCCAATTTGGTTCGAATGTAAAACATTCACAAGGCGGTACACAGTCACATGTACACATAGGCATGCGTGATTCTTATTAAATATTTATATTCTTGTTCTTTATAATACTTATTATAATGTGAATGATTTTTCCTTTTTTCTTTAAAAAATAATATTGGTCATTTTAAACTTTAACAACATTTTTAAAATAAAAGATGGGTTTTATGGACATATTTGCATTTTTAACAGACTAAATACAGCCTATTTAACAATAAAAAGAATCTGCCGTTCATTCTCCAGACCAAAGAACTGTAATATGACATTCTCACAGAAGGCCACGTGGCTCAGTGAAACAGTGACCTTCAAGTCCTCCCTCTTAAGAACATAAAGTAGTACTAAAAAAACCCTTAGTGACGCAATCCAAGTGTCCAGGGGGATATAAGGCTCCAATGAACTGAACTGATCTAAAAAGGATAAAACAGAGCAGTATTGTGGAATAAGGACATGTGCAAAGATCAGGAAGGAAATGTGGCCTCCTTAATTTGGTATGTTGTGCGAGGTCACATTCGTAGTTTATGAAGTACATTCTGCGTTTAGGCACACTGACACGATGGATAAGGTTGTCACTTATTAGGTTATGATATCTAAATATTAACTAACTTAACTTGACACATTCTTTACTAATTTAGTCCAGCAAAATATTGTATCTATCTCAGCTAGTCTTGTTAATTATAATGCCATTTGTCTTCTTTGACAATGGTGTTTAAGTCTGTGGATTGTGCTGGCCATTCTGTTCTTTAGAACCTTTTGGTTTATTCTTTTCTTTTAAGGTAGGACTATCATAACCTATGTGTTTCATGGAGTTTCAAATGCTGTGTTAGCCCTTTTGTCCTGCAAAACATCTCCAGAACATCATCCTTCTCCCTGATTTACAGCTGGTGACCACCCTTTTACCTACTTAATATACTGTACTCATACATCCAAATAGTTAAAAATTTGTGTTGTAAGATATTTACCTTTCCGTGGTAAATTAGTCTTAATCTTACTCTGAAGTACTGAGATTTAAATTTCCATTAAAGTAAATTTTGAGATGTAAAGTAAATTTTGATGAAGTAAAGGGGACTAACAAAGTTTGCAGAATAATTAAAATATTCCAGTCAACTGAAACTTTGACAAACTTGAGCTCTGATGTCATTTTTAATTGATTTCTTTGCATGAAAGGCATTAGGCATTTTTAATACATATATTATTCAAATACATTTGCATAATATAAAACATCTGCACCACACATATTGTACATCAATACATATTTGAGTCAAATCTTTCTTTATTGTAGAAAACACAATCCATGATCTTGCATTTCATGCTTTAAACAATTAGTCTATTTGTATCAGGCTCATTGACAAAAAATGTGTTATTCACATAAAATAATGAACATAATTAAATCTATGGTAAGTAATTACTGTATTTTTTGTATTGCCTTTAACACAGACTAATAATAGTAAAAGGTTGTGAAACTCTTAAGAAGTTTATAACTTTCTGCATAAATTTGACTTAGAACTTCATCAGATTTTTCAACAAGTTCCAGAAGTAGATAAAGAGAAAAAAATAAGACTAATATTATACAAGACTATTAGACTAATTTATTAACTGAGGTAAAATATCAATTATCTGCAAGTCACAAACCTATGTGAACTTTTATGATGAGTAAAAAATGTGAAATTAGTCAGATGTTTTACATCAATGGGACGACAGTCATGTATAATTGGGTGTCCGGTTTAATTTTAAAAACCGGAATCTATCTTAATCTAATCTTTACAACACATACTTGTGAAAGTCTATCATGGCGTGAGCCAATGTCATTTTTGCAGATATCAAAAAACAACCGCTCTGCAGTCAGACAGACTGTGTACAAATTTATACAATATCATATGTATCAATAGCATATAGAGTTCATGCTTTTATCAATAAAAGTTTTTTTTTACCCAGATGCTGAAAAACAGGCCCAACTCACTATATTACCACTACACTGCTTTATAGATGGGATTTTTATACTGGAATGCAAAGTTTTTTAGTTTTCTTTCAGACATCAGTTCACTTTTTAACAAAATTGATCTACTTTGGTTCCATCTGTTTTTTATTTAGAGAGCAGTGACTTTATCTTTGGCACACACATACACATATTTGCTGACTAACACTCAAATAATAACTTAATAACATCTGCTCAGGTCATGTATTTCTGAGGATGGTGGCCTATGGTAATTTTCTGTTTTGTGCAGCCAGCAATAGAAAGGTCCATCGTTTTGCTTCAAGATGCTAATAGGTCTGGAGAAAAAAAGAAGGCACAAAGTACAAACTCAGAAAGGAACTTCTTTATCTATGATGGGGACAGTACAATTTGAATTAGGCCCTCTTGCCAAGTGATATTGGTCAGATAATGTTCATCTGGGGCGGCACGGTGGCTTAGTGGTTAGCACGTTCGCCTCTCAGCACTAGGGATTCCCAGTTCGAATCCCCATCTGGGTGGAGTTTCCATGTTCTCCCCGTGTCTGCGTGGGTTTCTTCCGGGTTCTCCGGTTTCCTCCCAAAGTCCAAAAACATGGATCAAGTCAATTGAGTTCTCCATATTGCCCCATATAGAGTGTGTATGTGTGCATGTCTGTGTGAGTGAGTGTGTGTCCAGCGATAGATTGGCGCCCTGTCCTGGGTGTATCTGCCCAGCGCCTGAAACGTTCTCCCCTGGATGGGCATGTGGAACCCCACCGCGAACCTAATATAGGAAAAGCGGAAGATAATGAATGAATGAATGAATGTTCATCTGAAAAATATTCACTATGATGAAAATGGTGTTTATTTATACAGCACTGTTCTGAGACAGGGCGGCACGGTGGCTTAGTGGTTAGCACGTTCGCCTCTCGGCACTAGGGATTCCCGGTTCGAATCCCCATCAGGGTGGAGTTTCCATGTTCTACCCATGTCCGCGTGGGTTTCCTCCGGGTTCTCCGGTTTCCTCCCACAGTCCAAAAACATGGATCAAGTCAATTGAGTTCTCCAAATTGCCCCATGTAGTGTGTGTTTGTGTGCGTGTCTGTGTGTGTGTGAGTGGGTGTGCCCAGCGATAGACTGGCGCCCTGTCCTGGGTGTATCTGCCCAGCGCCCAAAACGTTCTCCCCTTGATGGGCATGGGGAACCCCCCTGCGACCCTAATATAGGATAAAGCGGAAGATAATGAATTAATGAATGTTCTGAGACAAGCGACAAAGTGCTTTACAATAGATAAAAATGCAATACAAAAAAAGCCAGAAAATAAAACAAGAAATAAAAACATACTTTTCAAAGGCTAAATGATAAAAATTACTTACACCAAAATCACTTTTGACTCATCAATGTTATAAATTATCTGAGGGACCCAAAGATGCAAAGACAAAAAAGACATTAAAATAATTATTAATTTAATGGAATGATATTCACGTAAATCAGAAACTAAGAAATAAACAGCTAAAGTTAACTTGAGCACAAGGAGGAACTGTGTCAGTCTTGGTGGAGTTTTCATGTTCTCCCCGTGTCTGCGTGGGTTTCCTCTGGGTTCTCTGGTTTCCTCCCACAGTCCAAAAACATGGATGAAGACAATTGAATTCTCAAAATTGCCCCAAAATTTGTGTCTGTGTGTGAGTGTGGGTCCAGCGATGGATTGGCGCCCTGTCCTGGGTTTATCTGCCCAGCGCCCGAGACGTTCTCCCCTGGATGGGCATGGGCAGAGACGCCAGTATTGGAGTAACATGCTCCCCTTTAAACCTAGTGATACCGTAACTCTGGTGGCTGAATTTTGAACCAATTGCAGCTGTACTATTTGTATATGTACTATTATCCCTTTGTCTAAGACAGTGATTCTCAATTATTTTCTGTTAAGCCCCCCCTAGGAAGAATAAAACATTTTGCGCCCCCCCCCCCCAACACACACACACACGCACGCACGCACCCCCCCCACACCCGTACAAGACGAAATGAGATGAAAAAGTATTTTTACATGACCACTGTAGTATGATTTGTCTATAAATTTGTTCTAAGTGCACCTCTTTTATAACAATGTATCCTTATTAACAATAAAGAATACAAAACGAAATAAATATAGATCAATTTAGAACAAAGAATAATTTTATTAACTTTGTTTTTTAGTTTTTAACAGAAACGAATGAAATCCTTAATTAAACTGAAAAGACCTTTCGCAGCATGAGTAACCAGCAATGCATTGTGTACTTACTCCCGTTATCCCAACCATTAAGTACCTTGTCCTTGAAAGGATCCTATTATTGGAAACCATTTTCAGTGTTTTTGAACATACATTTAAGCAGGCATATGCCTATAAACAAAGAAATACCAACCTGGGTGAGTATAACAAGATTTTTCAAAAATATGCATTAATTTTAAGTGTCCTTTTAATCCCAAGGATGCAGGTCTCCTCAATTAACGCTAGGGCTGTATAAAACCTGCTTAATGAAGTGCAGTACGAATAAACTACAATACCTAGGATCCATTGGGCAATCAGCATTAAGTAAGTTCAGTGGCTCAGGTGCCTATTTATAGCCCCTGGTCCTTCATTCAGTGCTGAATTTTTGCATCTAATTAAAAAACTAAATTTCACTCTATCGCCTTGCTCAGCACCCAATGTGTGTATATGATTGCAAGCTGGTGTAGGTGTGGTACAGTTTAGTTTGTTGCTACAATGTGTTCTTGAGATTATCTTGATGCTTATCACAGGTTGTAGGAAATGCATGGCTTTGTTGGTGTGGCTATGTTCATTTTGTGCCAAGATTCAGCTTCTCCAAGTTATCCGCTTAAGTGAAAGTAAAACTGTAAAATTTTTAACATTTTACAGTTCTTGTTTTCGGTCTTGGCGGCACGGTGGCTTAGTGGTTAGCACATTCGCCTCTCAGCGCTAGGGATTCCCGGTTCGAATCCCCATCTGGGTGGAGTTTCCATGTTTTCCCCGTGTCTGCATGGGTTTTCTCCGGGTTCTCCGGTTTCCTCCCACAGTACAAAAACATGGATCAAGTTAATTGATTTCTCAAAATTGCCCCATTTAGAGTGTGTCTGTGTGAGTGAGTGTGTGCCCAGCGATGGATTGGCGCCCTGTCCTGGGTCTATCTGCCCAGCGCCCGAGACGTTCTCCCCTGGATGGGCGTGGGGAACCCCACCGCGACCATAATAGAGGATAAACGGGAGATAATGAATGAATGAATGAATGTTTTCGGTCTTCAGCCATTTGGTTGGTGGTAGTTTAGACATCCATTTGACAATGTGCAACTCAGTGGTGAAAGATGTTAGTTGCGCACTGTATAGCTGGTGACCTGGGTTCTAATTGCACATGGCCCTCTGATTCCGTCCCATCTCGCCTTCTTTAATCCATTGCCTCCTCTATTACACAAGCACTCACATACATCCTCTCCTCCCTCACATCTGGTCACAGTCAGGCCATAGTCAAACCTCAAAAAGCCAACACTCAACCCAAATTTGGTCGAGAGCTACAGACCTGTATCACTTTTACCTTTCCTGTCTATAACACTTGAACAGGTGGTATCTACACAGGTCTCCTCGTTTCTTACTCAGAACAAACTCTGATCCCAATCAGTCTGGTTTTAGATGTGGTCACTCCACTGAGACAGCATTGCTTTCTGTGATTGACTCACTTAAATCTACCAAAGCTAACTCTCAATACTCTGTCCTCATTCTGCTAGATATTTGTGCAGCTTTTGATACAGTAAATCTTTAGATTCTACTGTCCACTCTATTTGATCTAGGATTCTCTGGTACAACACTTGAATGGTTTCAATCTTATCTAACAGGAAGGACCTTCAACGTTTCATGGAATAGGGAGATTTCTAACTCTCACCAAGTACTTACTGGTGTTCCTCAGGGCTCTGTACTTGAGCCCCTCCACTTTTCATTATACATGACATCACTGGGCACAGTCATTCAGGCCCATGGTTTCTCTTACCACTGCTATGCTGATGACACTCAGCTTCATTTGTCTTTTTCCCCAGACGATAGAACCTGTGTGGCTGAATACCCGTCATCTCAAATTAAATTTAGCAAAATCAGAGCTTCATAATCCCAGCTAAACCCTCAATCCAGCATGACCTGAGCTTCCAAATTGATGGCTCCACAATCTCTCCAAACGATTCGATCCGTAACCTTGGTTTCACAATTGACTCCCATCTTAAACTCTATTATCATGACACCAAAACTGCTCATTCCTGCAGATTCCTTCTTTACAACATCATGAAGATCTGACATTTCTTGACTGAATATGCTACTCAGCTGTTAGTTCAAACCTCTATCCTATCCCGGCTTGATTATTGTAATGCATTGCTTGACGGTCTCCCAGCTTGCACAATCAGGCCTTTACAACAAATTCAAAACTCTGCAGCCTGACTTGTATTCAACTAGCCCAAGCGAATCATGTCACTCCACAACTCATTTCCCTCAGTTGGCGCTCTGTAGCTGCTCGCATTCAGTACAAGTCACTGACTCTGGCCTACAGGACCATTCTTGAATCTGCCCACCTTCACTCTATCTTTTTAAAATACACTCCAACTCGTTCACTTTGCTCCAGTGATGATTGCCGCCTGGTGATTCCACTTCACCGAGGAGCTAATTATCAATCCATGGTGTTTACCACTGCAAAATGGTGGAACAATCTTCCCTACTCTGTCCAGAAGGCAGAGTCACTTGGCATTTTTAAGAAACTACTGAAGACCATCTTTAAAACAAACACGTGTTGTTGAAAAAAAGAATAATTAAAATAAAAGATTTAATGTTAAAACCTGTTTGCACACATCATGTTAGTATTGCAGAATCAGCATAGAAAAGACTCGAGTTGCCATTTTCACAGAAATTGCTGTTATTAAACATACTCCAGCAAATAACATGAAAAGAACTTGGTTTTAGTACAGCCTTTGGCTCAAGGACATGACACACATTTTCTCTAAATGGCAACCACCCCACACCTCACCCCAAATGAGCAAACACCCACAGCATACAACACAAATGTACAAAAATAACGTTTTTTTTTTTTTCTGCATTCACCAAAACAGAATGTTAAGAAAACCATAAAACATAGAACCCATATAACCCGGCTGCAAGGTATACTGGTAATAATAATAATTGGTCGTAGTAAATGTTACGTAACAGTACACCAGTCAATTACATTGACCCGCAAATGTACGTTCAAATGCAACGTAAATTTAAATGAGACGTAATTGAGGCACGGGGGTGTGGCCGCGCGCCGGGTTTGGGGAATATTGAGAAAGGGACGGGAAGAGCAAAGGTCACTCGCATGGGAATAGAGATCGCTATTCAGAATGAATCAGAGTGTGTGTGCGCATGGTGTGCATAAGTGCTTCCGATACTGTGCATAAAAGCACTGATAAGTAATTTTTCCTCAAACCTGTGGAGTGATCCATGGCGATCGACCAACATGCACTTACACGATCGACATATTGGGCACGCCTGATGTAGCTGGTTTTTGCCATAACTACGGACTTGTTGTGTTTTCATTTGTAAGTTCATTCATTCATTCATTATCTTCCGCTTTTATCCTATATTAGGTTCGGGGGGAGGTTCCCCATGCCCAACCAGGGGAGAACATTTCAGGCGCTGGGCAGATACACCCAGGACAGGGCGCCAATCCATCGCTAGGCACACATTCACTCACACAGACACACTCTACATGGGGCAATTTGGAGAACTCAATTGACTTGATCCATGTTTTTGGACTGTGAGAGGAAACCGGAGAACCCGGAGGAAACCCACATGGACATGGGGAGAACATGGGAACTCCACCCAGATGGGGATTCGAACCGGGAATCCCTAGCGCTGAGAGGCAAACGTGCTAACCACTAAGCCACCGTGCCGCCCCATTTGTAAGTTGCTTACTTTAAATCATATTGCTTAAGTACATCTTTCTTTAGGGGCCTCCAACTTTTTAAGTCCTCGCCCATTTACAAAGTTACAGTCCTGCAGAACATTTGGTTCTTTAAGGGTGTTAAATATTTAACAGATAATGTAAACTGGGGCTTGCTTTAAATGGTAGTATCCTAACACTAGCATATTCTGATCATTTTGATTCTACAGTTAAATAGGCAAAGTTTAGTTTACATCCCAGTAATGTAGTTACATAATTACCAGCTCACATCACTTCACATATGCTGGCGCTCAACCAGTCAGAATTGTGTACTCAGCATATATTTTAATTTCATACTGTTTAAATTTCTGTATAATTTATATCATCCCTAAGTAGTGTTGTTACAAGATCTGGAAGTGCTTTATGTTTAAGTGAGTGTTCTGACCCTTTCCTACATTTTCATTAAAACCTCATGAGTCATTTTACTCTGCAGTTTTGAACAGGAAGTGTTCTTGCAGCCAAAGTGACAAAGGATGATACAATAGTGAGAGGTCAATGCTTTCACAGCATGGAGCCTATAAAACACAGCCATTCTTTTTCAGTGCTGTTGTGCAACCAGATTTCCCATGAATGTTTGGCTTTTTGGTCACATACAGATCCAACAGAAGGAGTTCACACAATAGTGAGTGTGAAAACAGCTATACTCTTGGTTAAGAATTTACTAATCTGATTAGCAAATGAATAAATAATAGCATTTCTAAACTGTGACTGTTGTGGCATATCTACCGCAAAGGTATTTTATTTTAGGTTTATTTGTTTGTTTTGTGTTCTTAGAGTAAAGAAATTTTCAATGCATCATCACAAAAGTTCAAGCCACTACTTTTCTAGTAGACCCTGAAAATTACATAACGACAAGCACCAGCACATAAATGTTCTAAATCTAGTTTTAAAGAATGGCACAACATTTTCTTCTGGCAAAGAACACTTCTGAGCAAAAAATATCACTGCTGAGACACTGAGACTCACAACTGAATATTTAAAAAATGATGGTCCCTTTAATGTAATGTACCCTCCCATGGTCAGGTCCCTGTTGCCTGAAGTTTTATTACTTGTTGGGGTTTGTCATAGCAAATAGCTCACACTAAATCTACCACCTAAACTGGACAGCAACATTTTTAAAGGATTAGAGGTGACAATAGCAAAGCAACAACATTAAACTTAACTGCATAGAAGAAGGCGATAATATACCAATTTTGTAATTTACCAAGAAACCTAAAGGAATTTAACAGAATGATACTCAATCTAGGGACCCTCAGGTTGGAAGACAGTCAACGTGTTATTCAGAAAGAACTGTGGAGTCCTCTGAGTAAAACTTTCATAAATAATGAATCCTCATTCATTCATTATCTCCCGCTTATCCTCTATTAGGGTCGCGGTGGGGTTCCCCATGCCCATCCAGGGGAGAACGTCTCGGGCGCTGGGCAGATAGACCCAGGACAGGGCGCCAATCCATCGCTGGGCACACATTCACTCACACAGACACACTCTAAATGGGGCAATTTTGAGAATTCAATTAACTTGATCCATGTTTTTGGACTGTGGGAGGAAACCGGAGAACCCGGAGGAAACCCACGCAGACACGGGGAGAACATGGAAACTCCACTAAGATGGGGATTCGAACCAGGAATCCCTAGCGCTGAGAGGCGAATGTGCTAACCACTAAGCCACCGTGCCGCCTAAATAATGAATCAATCATTAAAATTCCTAAAGACCAAAACAGGAGAGAGATGTAGTAGAGAAACACTATTCAGTTGTTCACCAGAGGTTGGGCATTATTTTACAGAAGTTAATACAGCTTGGATATGTGACTCAGCTAGGTTAAAGTCATCTGGAGGCATAGCAAGCCAAGGAAATAATTTAGATTTCAATGCTGCAAAAACAAAATAGACTTATATACATAGCAGGAAATTGACATAATGAACTAAAGACAATGATAAAAATAAATATCTTCTTAATAATAATCAATTAACTAAAAAGACCAATTAAGTCCAGTCTGGAGTACATTTTTTGTACTTCTGACAAAATGAATCATTTTCACTTCAACATCCTTGAATACAGTTAATTATCATTGAACAAATCTGGATACTTTAATTCAAGACAAAACACTGTCTACAATATTTAGGGCATAAACAACTTAAAAAAAAGAAATGGAATAGCCTTCATTGCTTACACGGTTGTCATACAGTATGAGCATTATTGGATAATTGTGAATAATTAATATTAAACCAATGTTATACATAACCATTCAACATATTTTAGTATATAGACTTTGCTTATGGATACATTTTTTACTGCATATCACAAGATGGAATTTACCTAAACCAAGTCAACTACATTATCAGCGTCAATAGGCATAGGCCTATTTTAACCGAAGCTGATTGTGAAACACACATGTGACCTGGAAAACATGCCATTTGTCTAATAAAAACATCAGAACAAAAAGAAATTAATAAAGAAGAATTATAAAATAACTTTGAAAATAAGTAAAGGACAAAAATATTATAATAGAGTTACTGATGATACTGACAGAAAAAAAAGTTATTTTATAAGTAATATAAACTTCGGGAAAGCTGCAATAAAGGATTACTACAACATCTGTTAAGACATTATTGTTGGGGACAAATGACTAAATTTAGACTAAATTGAAGCCTCATGTTTGTATACTGAGCTTCATATTACCAAATACAAATAAAATTATAAAATTATTATAATTGAAAATAAGATGAACAATCATATTCCAACACCTTTAGTTCTTTGCACTTGCAACAGTAATGTAGATGGCTTGCCCAAATCGAATCCCTTTAGGTACTGTTTATGCTCTGTGCCCATGAGTGCATGCATTCACAATCAAGAGGGAATCAACATGCATGCTACATAGCAGTAAAACCATGGAGACTGAAATGCTGTAAGAAAAAAAACATTTTTGTTTTAGGTACAATATCAGATTGTATTAGCAGTTTTATCAGTACTGTGTTGTGTGTATGTTTTTGTAAATGCAAATTGCAGGGAACTTGATCATCAGCTGCATACACTATTGTGGCACGAGTAGTAAAGAGGTGGTGTGTAGCAGACAGGAGACAAGCTGTTGAATCTTAGACCTCTTATTTTTTTTTTTATATGTATATCATTCATATATATACTTTTTTTTCACATAGTAAACATTATTTACATTTAGGTTTTATTTAAGTTAACTAGTATGGTGTGCTGCATGTGGTATAAACATAAGAGTGTGGATGATGGTATATACCCTGAGGTATTCATATAGGTTTTAATTATGTTTTTTTAATAAACCTTTTGTTAATCATTTCTTCCTCATGTGTGATTATCCCTCATGTGGTTAGATACCCAAAACAATCTTTTGAATATATTTTAATATGTATTTAAATATACATTTTCTAGTGAAAATAAAGTAAATTTTTTTTAATTTGACAAAAACATGTGTGCCTTAGAAGTCAGTTGAATTTGAATTTCTGTTGGTATTGTATCTCTCATCTATTTGTGTATGCTTTGGAATTATGTAAAGCTGCTTGGTGATAAGTCTTTGTTGTGAAAACTGCTAGGCAATATATTCATTCATTCATTATCTCCCGCTTATCCTCTATTAGTGTCGCGGTGGGATTCCCCATGCCCATCCAGGGGAGAACGTTTCGGGCGCTGGGCAGATAGACCCAGGACAGGGCGCCAATCCATCGCTGGGCTCACTCACTCATACACACTCTAAATTGGGCAATTTTGAGAATTCAATTAACTTGATCCATGTTTTTGGACTGTGGGAGGAAACCGGAGAACCCGGAGGAAACCCACGCAGACACGAGGAGAACATGGAAACTCCACCCAGATGGGGATTCGAACCGGGAATCCCTAGCGCTGAGAGGCGAATGTGCTAACCACTAAGCCACCGTGCCGCCGCTAGGCAATATAAATAATCCTAAATTCAGCAGATTATTTAACCTTAGCTGTAAATGAACTAGTAATATGTTGTCTAGTAATAAAGCCCTAAACAGACATGCTTAGGTTGTTGGAAAGCCAGTGATTTTTTTTTTTGCCTGACAAAAACTTTTTAATTTCATACATTTTTTGGTAAGGAAAAAAAAAAGTCTGGTAAAAAAGTGGATTCTTTTTAGTAGAGATGATTTGATATTAATTCAAAATTATTCTTGTTTTTATAAATATAAATTTAAGTAGGCTTGAACAACACAGAATACAAAGCAAAATAAGCATAATGAAGGCAAAAGAAGACATTTCTTTGTCCTGCTTTTGCTTTGCCATTGTGTATCTGTACATCCCCTCTGGTTCCCGAATTATTAAGTAGCACACTCTGCTTATGTGCGTCAGCACTGACTCTAAGAGTCTCGTGAGGCTCTACACCGCTCAAGAACACTGTCTCATATCTAGGCAGCGTCAGCTGCCCCTCCCAGCACTGTTCCACTGATACGCAGTGTCTGTGTGAGTAGGGTCTTAGTGTCTATGAAAGAACATGAAGAGCAACGCATACAGTCCCTTTGCAAAAACCAAAAGAAGATACATGTGAACTCATAACTGACTGCATGCTATCCAAATGACACTACATAATCATGTTTCAGAATTGTTTTGATCTTTTAATCTCTGCTTTTAACTGACTTTTGTTTTACACTAAAACAGTTTTTTGTTACCATCTGTGTCTGTGCAAGAGGGCTAACACGTGCCTTTAAACTGTGATTTCGTGTGCATAACTTAATATTATAGACATCTTATTATGTTAAAAAACTTTTCATATGATTTGTTACATAATTCTTTAATTAGTTTGTACTCACTAATAAAGTTAGAAGTGTGGGCCAGCATGGCCTGCAAGGCCTTCTCTGAAGGCCTAAAAATATCTGAACCATATCTGACTTATGTTAATTATATTTTGTCCATGATTATTCCAAATAGTCTGACCTTTCATTTACTTTCATATGTTTTCCCTGGCTAAGCTGCTTCCAGATGTGTAGTTTCTTAGTAAAGCATTCAACCAACCACAATTCAGCCATTATTTGTTGCCAGGGTGAAAGAAATCTGTCTGGATCGCTATCAGTTCTGCAGATACATACATGCCATACACATGATCTATTATGTATTAATTATATTAAAGCCTTTATCATATTACATTTTTTACAGTAAATATGAATAGTTTTTTTTATGTTTTCTGAAACTACATGAACTGTAGAACATTGGAATATATGAAAAAGGGAAATGTATCACTAAGTGGAAGGATAGATGAATGATTTTATTGATTAATTGATTCAACTTTGTCATTTCTCTGTACAAGTACAAGACACCAAAATGGTGTTAGCATCAACCAGAAGTGTCAAATAGTAGCAGTGCACAAATTCCGCAAGTGCAATAATGGCATAATTGTGCAACACAAATATGGTAATAAGATGGCATTTGCCATAACTATACAATTCATTTTCACTTGCTTTTGTACTTACTTATATATTATTTAACCAGGTAAAATAAATTTTTGGTCCTGGTCCTGGTCCTGGTCAAGTTGGCATCATACAGTTTAAAATAAACAGACAACAGCAAATTAATATCATACAGACTTGCATACCACTGTTATATCTAGTTTACTTTAACTTTATGGTCAATATAACAAAATAAGGTTTTACATCTGCTACTTCTTTAGTTTAATAATAAACAATATATAGAAAAAG
This sequence comes from Corydoras maculifer, assembly GCA_019802435.1. Classification (NCBI taxonomy): domain Eukaryota; kingdom Metazoa; phylum Chordata; class Actinopteri; order Siluriformes; family Callichthyidae; genus Corydoras; species Corydoras maculifer. Next base: position 1,260,421 of record JAFMOD010000880.1, on the reverse strand, counting down.
GCCAAGACAAGAAATATTTAAGCGTATATATATATATATATATATATATATATATATATATATATATATATATATATATATATAAAGTATATTATAATTTTCACATTGTTGAATATAGATTCCTGCTACTGTTTAATTAATTGCAATGTGCTACTCAAGTGTGCATACATTCCAGTAAACTGTAGATCAGGGATAAATCAGTTACAGTTCATTGTGTGGTGTGTTAATATTCAGAAGTGGAATGTTTGTTGTTTGAATGTTTTTTTTGCAATGTTTTATTAATTTTGCCACTTTTTGCTATCTGGATAAATTAAATAGGGTATATATATATTTTGTACGGAGCCCATAAAGTGACATGGAAGAAAAAAATATAATGCGAGACCTCGCAAAAGTTTTGCGAGATTTCGCAATAACTTTGCGAGATCTTACAATAATTATTACAATATTATTTACAATTTATTTACAATTATTACAATAATTGCAAGATCTCGCAAAACTAACGCGGTCCACTTGCATTAAGTAATTGCTTCAGGTGTCTCTCGTGTTGTAATTTATTAAACATAAAAAGACATGAATTGCATTATTTGTAAGGTTTTTGTTATACTTTGTAATGCTCTTTATTTTTGTAATGACATTTACTATTTCACATAGTTCAAACAACTGCTGAATGACTCCACAGAAGAGAGGGAATGTTCAGTTGCGGGATGAGCGTGTATAATTGTAAGAATGTCCAGTTGCGGGATGAACATGGCAAAGGGTAGGGATGTCCGATCACAGGGTGAGCTGTAGACTTAGGGAGCATGTAACATTTTTTAAATGTAATGGTGAGACTGGGGCTCAGGAAGTCCCCATTATATATGGAAGGTCCATTCACACTCATCCACACACAGAAGGAGATCCCACCTAAGGATTAAATACCGAAGCGGGATCAGAGTTTTCAGAATTCAGAGCTCTCTCATCAATCACAGTCGTCTGCCATTGATGATTTTTCCTGTACACTTGTTTGTCTATTCAGTAAAACGCATTCAGTTTTTTTGGAACAAAGCATCCGACTTATGACCGTTTTATTGGAACATAACACTCACTCACACTCACGAAAACCGTGTTCACGGGCAAGCACTGATTTGATGTCATTATATTACAAGCCAATCACAAAATAAAACTTAATAAAACTTTTCCACGGATGAACGTTCTCCATTGTGATTGTTTATTGTTGTTGACCCAGAAACTGACCTGAAAGTACATCAATTTATAATAACCTTTGGCAAGTTATTGCGAGATCTCACAAAGTTTTGTGAGATCTTGCAATTTTATTTTTTTTCTTTCATGTCACTTTAGGGGCTCTGTAATTTTGTTTGTTTACAAAGAAAATTTTTTTTCTGCGAATAACTTCAAAATAAAAATATTTATTGAACACGGAACATTTAACATCTCAGCAGAAATAACAAAACACAGTATGACTTCAATAAATTAACTTCCCCCTAGTAAAAGTAATCAATGTCTTCTTCACAGATCTGCATATGTTCATGTCCATATACCCGTGTGCATTGATACATGCCTATGCAATCATAGATGCCGGTTTTAGTAGAAAAAAGGTATTTGTTACAGCCTAGAAGGCCAGACCAAAACATAGATTAAGATGACACTGATATACAAGCCAAAGATATTTATTTTCTAACAAATGTAGCAAAAAAACATCAAGAATGCTTAAAAAAACAACCAATACCAACTAACTGCATAACAAAATTAACTAAACCTAGCCAAAAAGAAATAAACTTCATAAACAAAACAATAAAAAACAAGAGAAAAGAGGAATTTAAAAGAAATAAGCTTTATCCCCTACAGTGCTACACTGGCTTCATAATACCTGTGGCACAAATCATTAAAGATTTAAATAATAAACTACTGCAGTTAAAACAACTTCAAAACACACAGAACACCACAAGTCATAAATAAAGACAAGGTGGCTTGGTCTGGGCCATGTGGTGGTGGTAAAAACAAATTCCCCAAAATCCACAGCTGGCAGCACCTTATAGGGAAGCAGGACCCGAATTAACCAATTAGCTCCTCGTCACACAGGTACATATTAAAGAGACAGTACATCAAACAGAAGTCACTGGAAAAGAGGGTGAGAAAACATTCATTCATTCATTATCTTATCCTTATATTATTTATCCTATATTAGGGTCGCAGGGGGGTTCCCCATGCCCATCCAGGGGAGAACGTTTCGGACGCTGGGCAGATACACCCAGGACAGGGCGCAAATCTATCGCTAGGCACACACTCACACACACAGACACGCACACAAACACACTCTGTTTGGGGCAATTTGGAGAAATCTATTAACTTGATCCATGTTTTTGGACTGTGGGAGGAAACCGGAAAACCCGGAGGAAACCCACGCAGACACGGGGAGAACATGGAAACTCCACCCAGATGGGGATTCGAACCGGGATTCCCTAGTGCTGAGAGGCGAACGTGCTAACCACTAAGCCACCATGCCGCCCAGAGAGAAAACAATAGGACAATAAATAAAAATAATCTCCCATCATAACAGATAAAGGGTGGGGGCCCTTTAGAACAAACTATGTTTGAAAATTGTGCATACGATTTAAAAACACAAGTGCATTGTGATCTTCAACATACAATTTGAAGTTTTGCAGGGCCAGTAAAAGAGCTAAGGCTCCTTTTTTGATTGTACTGTACCTTACTTGAAATTTATTAAATTTCTATGAATAAAGAATGCCTCACTGTTTTTAATACCAGCCAAGACAGAATTTATTAAGCGTTAAAAGGTAGCAGGTACATTTTTCAGTCCAAACGCAAGAATGATATACTGAGGAAAGTTATCAGGAGTAACAAAAGCAGAAATTTCAGATGCTCTATCTGTCAAGGGAACCTGCCAGTACCCCTTTAAAAGATCTAACTTTGTTACAAAACGAGCACCTCCAATCCTATCCACCCAATCATCTATCCTAGGGAGTAGATTCGAATCTGTTTTAATAGTGAATTTACCCAATGAAAGTAAGTACAAAAACGGGAGGTTCCATCATGTTTGGGGACTAATAAGCTCTATGAATAGCCAAACCATGTTGAAGTAGACAGTTTACCTCCACTTGCATTAGAGTACTTTTATGTGGATTTATGCAATAGGCATGTTTGCTTAATCGGACAAGACTTACCGACATCAATATCATGTTGCATCACAGTAGTCCTGAATGGTATATCAGCAAAAAGTGATCTTTCAAAAACGATCTCTGATATCACTCCTTCCAACATCAGATCCAGGACAGAGAATAACCGAGTTTTGAGTCCAGTGCAAAAGACTGGTACATCACACATTACAATGCCACCATCATTATAATAAAGGCTAAAAGCAATAGACGCTACTGGAATTTATCTGGCTGATCATCTCCACTTTTAGGCATGTCGTCCTTTCTAGTAACATTTGCTTTAAGCAGTGAAAAGCAAAGTTAGTTTCACTCAGAAAGTAACAGAAGCACTTTATCAAAAACCTGCAGTACTGTGTTCGATGCACAGACCGTTTATCAAACCTTTTCTTCATCTTTCCCTACACAGAACTAAGCTGTGTCTGAGCAAATTTACAAGCGTGATGAGGACGTTCATGAAACTCACTAATGTAAACCATATGTTTTATGGTTTGTTTTAGTAAATGACTAGATAAAACATGATCATGAGCAAGGGCCAGAATATGCGAACAGTAGGCATCTAGGACTACAATCTGGTATGTTGTATTCCACTGACCCACTGACTGAATAGCTTCGATTGTTGACCATTTCCGCATTAACACTCCCTTTATCCCAATAATTAGCCACATTACAGTAATTAATACTCTCTTCTCTCTATCTTCCACAGCATCAATACACATCACAGCATCAATAAAGATCTATAACGTGCACCAACACGCTAACTCCACAAGAAGATCCAGTACACTATCTAATATAAAAGATTGGGTTGCCCCAGAATGATAACAGGTTTTTTTTAGACTGCCACATCTTGCAATCTGCAATAAGATGCTGCATGACGCTACGAGAAATCTCTATCGAGACGTCAGTTTTCTCAACACAAGATGCTTTTTCTCTATTCCAAGAGAAGGAGAAAATGCTGTTTAAGGAGTCAATATGAACTCATCAGCAAATTTGGCAGCATTTGCAACTGATGTGGCTTTTCGCTCAATTAAATACACACCAATATTATTAAAAATACAATCTTAATACAATCGTAAAGCAGTGACTTTCACAACATCATAGTTTAACCAAGAGAGTAGAGCACACCTCTCGCGCTTTTCCAACAAATCTGCTTTGAAGCAGCAAAGACAATACCTCTTTTGGCCACTTTAAAGCAGCAGCAATGCGGTCAAAAGGGAAAAAAAATAAGCATCTACTTAAGTCTCTCTAAAAGGGGGGGCACTAAGTTAATGTACTAGTTACTACAGTAACTAGTTACTGTAAATGTAGGAGAAATTTGACAGACGCTTTGACAGAGGATGCCACATCCAGCTCAAGCTTACGCAATTGCAGCATCCGAAGTCGAAGTACAAAAGTCGCATACTCCTGCTTTTTTACCTTAAGATTAAGCTCTTTAAGCTATAGCCAAAGCAGCATTGACCTAAATAATTACAGAAGCAGTTAATTGACAATGTTAATTATTGTAGTTTATAGTTTGTCTTTGTTATGAATCACCATAAATGTAATTTTTATTTTTTGAATGTCAAATTTGCCTTATTTTTTTTTAAATATGGTGTCAATTAGTCTTTTTTTCTAATTATATATTTGTATATATTATATATATTATATGTATTGTTTTCATGAACTTAATACTGCTGTTTAGTTGTTTGCCATATTGCAACCTTATGAAGTGAAGCATGATTTCTATTGGGACTGAACCACAACCGAGGATGTACATCAGTATTGACTTTCAGATGCCTTGGAATGCATTATAACCCCTACCCCTAGTTCTGCAAATGGTTGTCCTCACTGACAACAATGACAATAAACTGCAGCACTTAGTGAGCATGCTAGGATTTAATTGCCTATTAAGCACAATCATATTGGGTGTCTCTAGACATCCCATTCCCATTCTACTAGGACCTCTTTTTGTCCCAGGAGATGCAGCACTACAGTAAACACTGAAGGTCCCAGACATTTCTGGCTTGTGTTAGCAGGATTAGAAACATGAACCACAAAGATCAGTATGCCCTGTAAGTTTCATATTGATTTACTAAATAGCAAAATCAGTTAAACATATCTGCAGGTGTTATTTAGTCTGTTAAATACTTAAAGCAACTGACTTATAACAATCTTGCCTTTAAACTTATGGTGTCAGAAGTATGTAACCCCCCACAAATATTTCCTATAAATAATTTTAAACGCTAAAAAATAATGAAGGATAACAATACATGCAAACTTTTTTTTTGTTTAAGAGTATGGGTAAGAATGCCCTTCTCTATTAGCTCTCACCAGTCACAGACAGTAAACACAGGCAAGCCACAGGCATTACCTCACCTGTTTGTCTATCTCAATAGGTAACAATGGGTATGGGCTTTCACCATATGTTGTGAGCATTAATTACTTTTGTTTTTAAGTCTAGTCTACAACTAGAAAGTTGTACTTGGGAGCCCGTGTTTACTGAAAGTTAGCACAAGGTGTGAAGAATCAGAAATTATAAAGCTTAGAAAATGAAAAATTGAAAATTGTGGTTTAGGAAACTGGCAAAAATAACAAAGCAGATTTGTTATATTTTTATTTTATGACCCACAGAGTATCTGCATTATGATTTTGCCAAAAAGTGTTCTGTTTCAATCTTTTGATTGGATGCCATTCAGACTTTTCTATTAAGCTAAAGGTGTGAATAGAATTTATATAATAGACAGAGCCAAAAACCCAACATATTTTGTTTGTTTATTGAAAATGTGACAATGTGCAAGTATTTTAATGAATTTTCATTCAGGTAATATAATAATTGGTTCAATAAAACTGATTAGCTGCTGTTCTGAATTTTTGTCCTCAAGTTTGAACTGCATTTAAAAGGACTGACAACAGTTGCTGTCTTACAGGTCTTACAGATGAGAAAGTAAAGGCCTACCTTTCCCTGCATCCACAAATGCTGGACGATTTTGTGCTGGAGAGTGTGAGCGCTGAGACAGTGGACAGATGGCTAAAGCGCAAGAGCAACAGCCCACCTACAGGTAGGCATTCCAACAACAACTACATGAGCGATGCAATGATCAACAGTATCCTCCTGTGCTGGCATGCTATTTGGGTGCTAACATGCTGGATTCTGAAGCTGTGTACTCAGGGATTTTTATCCTCCTATAAAAGAAAATAAATGCGATTTTATGAACTACTTTTTAAAATTTGTATATATCTTATCCTTTCCTAGTTTCCTAGTTTTAGGAAAACTATTATCTGGTATTCTGAACCTGGCTTGAAATTTATACTTTAGATTTATATCATGCCAAAATCATTATATGAATAAAGCATAATCTATAAAAAAAAAAATTATGACAAATTAAAGATTGTAGCTTGTAGTGTTTGGTCTCAAATGGGGAATTGCAAGTCATGTAGGGTTTTCGGAAGCAATCTTGGCAGGAAAAGTAACCTCGCCACATTTATTGGACTTATGTGGTTCATTGAAATAAAATGGCAAAACTGTTTAAAAGATACACTAACCCCCCTGCCAAATGTGTGTGCATGGGGGAGGGGTGTGACTGTGGTTACAATGTGATTCAAAGCTGACAAGCTCAACCCAAATTGGGTCGAGAGCTACAGACCTGTATCACTTTTACCTTTCCTGTTTGACACACTTGAACGGGTGGTATCTACACAGGTCTCCAGGTTTCTTACTCAAAACAAACTCTTTGATCCCAGTCAGTCTGGTTTTAGGTGTGGTGCCTCCACTGAGACAGCATTGCTTTCTTTGGTTGACTCACTTAAATCTGCCAAAGCTAACTCTCTTCTGTCCTCATCCTGTTGTACCTTTCGGCAGATTTTAATACAGTAAATCATCAGATTCTACTGTCCACTCTATTTGAACTAGGCTTTTCTGGTACAACACTTGAATGGTTTCAATCCTATCTAACAGTAAGGACCTTGTCATGTAATGGGGAGATTTCTAACCTGAACTAAGTACTCAGTGGTGTTCCTTAGGGCTCTGTTGTCCCCACGACATCACTGGGCACAGTCTTTCAGGCGCATGGTTTCTCTTTACCACTGCGAAGCTGATGACACACAGCTTTGTTTGTCTTTTGCCACTGATGATACCACTATCTGAAATCGGATGTCTGCCCGCTTCACCGACATATCTGTGTGGATGAAGGCCCGTCATCTCAAACTAAATTTAGCAAAACAGAGCTTCTCATAATCACAGCTAAACCCTCAATCCATCATGATCTGACCTTCCATATTGATAGCTCCACAATCTCTCCAACTGATTGGGTCCGTAACCTTGTTTCACAATTGACTCCCATCTTAAACACTTTGATCAGGTCACTAAAACTGTCCATTCCTGCAGATTCCTTCTTTACAACATCAGGAAGATCAGACTTTTCTTGACCGAACATGCTACTCAGCAGTTAGTTCAAGCCCTCATTCTATCCTGACTTGATTATTGTAATTCCCTGCTTGCCGGTCTCGCAGCTTGTACAATCTGGCCTCTACAACTAATTCAGAACTCTGCAGCCCGACTTGTGTTCAACCAGCCGACGTGAACTCATGTCACTCCATTACTCATCTCTCTCCATTGGCTTCCTGTAGCTGCACGCATTCAAGGCACTGATTCTGGCCTACAGGACCATTTCTGGATCTGGCCCCTCGTACCTTCACTCTATATTTTCTAATTACACTCCAACTCGTTCACTTCGCTCTAGTGATGAATGTCGCCTGGTGATTCCACCTCTCCATGATGCTAAATCTCACTCCGTTGCGTTCACCACTGCAAAACGGTGGGACCATTTTCCCAACTCTGTCTGTAAGGCGGAGTTATTTGGCATCTTTAAGAAACAACTGAAAATACATCTCTTTCACAAACAACTGATGTTAAAAAAAATAAATAAATAAAAATGGTGGAGGTGGGTGCTGGATCGGGTAATGATCAGGTTTGAAAATTCTATAGTGTAGCTGGGTTCTTTCTAAACTACTGACTTGTGGTGTTCTAATTTGTAAGTCACTTTGAATTAAAGAGTCCGCTAAATGACTAAATATAATTTAATGTAAATGAGAGTAGGGATTTGAGGCTGCAGAGAAAGGGCTTAGGTAAAAAAAAACATCACGATGCACATAGATCATTAGTGTTGTTTTAGCAAACCTGGCATTGCCATGTGCTGCATGCAGTGTACCCACTTCACCAGACCCGTAACATCCATTAAGAACCCACAGAGCTGGCGGGTGGCCTAAGCTTAGCCTCTGACGTCATGACCAACCTCTGGGGGCACACAGACATGTGGGGGAGGGGGGTCAGTGTGTCACATTTTGAGAATGTTTTCTGCATGAGCAAAGCTGCAAAGTTGAGAGCTGGTAAGGATATTCTAACCTGCATCGATGTCTGTACTACACGAAGTGAGTGTTCCATTTTAGAAGAATGTAGACTGCCTCATTATTCGGAATGACAGAAGACTGCAGTCAATCTGTTTCATTTTTACATTCATATCAGGTGTTAACCCTTATTTTTATGTCTGTTCAAGTTGTTTTAAACTTTAGACATATTTATGTTAAAGCAGTTATTTTATACATCTCATACTTTCCACAACACAAATATCAATCAAATCAGTTGTAAAGCAATTTTACTCTTACCAGAAAGAAGAGATTTAAAAAAAAAATTTTTTAAAAAGCTTCTGTGTATTTGTTTACTGCTCTTGTGTTCAATTATACATTTTGCTGTTGGCATTTTTGCATTTTGAGTCAACCGCTACTGTGATGCTTGAAATAATATTTAATTAATAAATAAATAGCCTATTTCCCATGATTAATTCACCTTACTGCACAACCTTGAGTGCTTTTAAAAATAAAAGGTTTGATTGATTTATGTATTTGTTGAAAGCAAAATCATTAATAAGATGATCTTCCGTGACATAATCTAGTCCAGATTTTAAAGTGAACACTGACCCTGAGTAACAGGATTTATGATTTTAAAATATTTATATATAATCACACATTGATACAATACAGAGGTGTGCATTATTATCAATAATGTAACAGCTAGACAAACAGCTCAGTCAATCAGGTTTAACGACCGGAACTACGTATGTTATGATAGGTTTATTCTGCATAATTTCTGTTTTTTAATCATTCTGGAAAAAAACAGTTTCTGAGGTTGTTTTTGGGAAAATCCAGTGGCATCTGCAATTGTAAAAAAATACGAAAACCAGACTGCTTGAGACTGACAGTCATTGCTGTCACATGCCGGGACACTAGGAGGAGTGGAGACAGGATGTGCCAGATTCAAATATAGATTTGATTAAACATAAAATTCAGCATTTGGTTGGCATGTAAAACTGCAGTATTTTTTATTTACTGCTGCCGACTCTCTCGCTGCAGCCAAGACTACCTCTCATTTCGAGTCTCAGCTCACTTTAAAACCTGCAGACATGCAGACAATTAACTCACACACAAGCCCCATGTAAAATCCATCACCACACCTGCTTTTTTTGCTCCGCCTTTCATTCACAAATCCATTCTTGATTGCAGTTTCACATCACATATACACCATCACCAATAACCCATTTTCCCATAATGGTTAATGTGAACTTTACCTGCATCTGCAAGATTTTATGCATTTCTGCATTTTATGCATTCTTCCCTTATCTATATGCGTTTCTGTGAGCTTCTGTTTCCTCCCCCAGTCCAAACATATGTTGGTAGTTGGTTTAAATGTGATTGTATACTTGCCTTGTGATTCACTAGCAGCCTGTCTATGCTGGTTCCCAGTTTTTTGTCATATGTGTGCTGGGATAGGTTCTACATCAATAACAACCCGACAACAATACCTTGTGTTGTACATTCAAACGTTCAATTGCAGGAGCTATTCACTCCAACACATTTATCAGCTGTTAATATCATGGGGCTTGGCATGATGATAAACCCAATCGCAAAATACAGAAAACCACAAGAGACAAATAATAGTTTATTCAAATTCACAATAAAAACAATATAAAATTTTTCAGGGCATGTGCACATTATACATTCCACACATGGCGTCAATACCTTGTTTGTCACATTTCTCCCTACAAACCGAACCATACTTTAGGCACACTATCTTTCTTCTGTGCAAGTGCAAAAAGTGTGAACTCCCTAAATGAAATGAATAAAAGAAACAAAAGGTAAAAGGGGGTGATAACCAACTTGGTAATCCGGCATTGACCCCACTTAGACACTAGGAGTCACACCAATCCACCCTTGCTGCTAAAACAAGTTCTGTCTGTGGAAGCTATCGCTCATCCACTGAAACAGCCAGAAGCAGGTGTGGCTCTGGCCCTTTGGTTTTGCATAACGGGTGGAACCACAGCTGAAGGGCATTGTGGTTGCTCCTGCAGAGAACAAACCCTCTAGCTATTGTTACACAGTTATATACCAGTTAAATTAAAACAAAAAAGCACAAGAGGGCATGCAATGTTGTGCAATCATGGGAAAGGGGTGTTGATAGGCAAGATGTGAACCGTCAATTTCTTACCAACACACTGTAATAAAAATAAAAAGCTTTGATTTATGAATGCATTTATTGAAAACAAAATTGTTAATAAACTGCTCATTTGCAATATAATCAGTTCGCTTTTTAAAGTGAATGTTGATCGATGAGTAACAGGATATTGGTTTCTCTAACAATGAAAAAAATGCTATCTCGTTGCCAAATTACAGAATACAATTTATAAACAGCCACTACAGGCTTAGTGCTCATCAGAAATCAGCTCACTGTTTATATTAATCTGTATTTCCATTTATGGTACATGATTTAGGGCAGCACGGTGGCTTAGTGGTTAGCACGTTTGTCTGGTTCGAATCCCAATCTGGGTGAGTTTCCGTGTTCTCCCCGTGTCCATGTGGGTTTCTTCCAGGTTCTCCAGTTTCTTCCCACAGTCCAAAAACATTGAGCACGGTCAATTGAATTCTCCAAATTGCCCCATATAGAGTGTCTGTGTGAGTGAATGTGTGCCCAGCGATGGATTGGCGCCCTGCCCTGGGTCTATCTGCCCAGCGCCCGAAATGTCTTCCCCTGGACGGGGAATCCCCCCGCGACCCTCATAGAGGATAATGCAGAAGATGATGTATAGATGGATGGATGGATGGAGGGTACATGATTTTAAAATAATGTTTTGTATTTTACACATTGATACTAATGTTGAGTGGTAAATCATGCCAATCAGATTTAAGGGGCCGGAACTAGCTGATTAGTAAATCTGTTTAATTGAATATGAGTTTTGTTTATTAAAATCATATCTTCCAAAGCATATACTGTAAATATCAATTTGTTGCTTGATTCTGCTTTGATGATCATATGATCTTTGTTGTAGTGAACATTTTTTCTTTATTTGATAAAGACTTCATCAGTCCTCTGGTTACAAAAGTATAAGACAAACATAAAAACGTCTTTTACTTTGGACCTCATGGCAATCCTACTTCTCCTGTTAATCATGTGATTTACACATGCTTTACACAATGTTTCTCTGGTTTTCAATTACATGGTGCATTGTCTGTTGGTAGCTTATATTTTGTCTAGTACTCAGATATAGTTAGATTTTTTTTCCCTGACCTATTAGTCTTGGTTGATGCCAAACAGTTCTTTCTGAAGCTTAGTAGAGGCTTGTTGAGTAAAAATGTGCAACAGCAGTTCTCTCCTGCAAAACGAGTCATATTTTGTATCTTGTGACTGCACCCAAGGCACACATTCTCAACACATTGAGTCTCTAAGATTGTGTAACCTATTTAAGCTGTGTTATTTTAAGACTTCTTGAACTCAAGATTAACGCAGTTTAAAGAATACATGACAATATGAGGTTTTCTTTTACTTCTAAAAACAAAAGAAAAGAAAATTATTTTCTTATGTAATAATATTTATTTATAAATTAATATTTGAATTTAGTTATGGAGTCTACATTGCAAGACAAAACATTATGAGGGACATGGTTGAGGGCTTAATTTATGTTGGCACTATTTCCAATTCTCTTAGTTGATTGTTCTACTACATTTGGTCATATTAGACTTTTTACAACCTTTACACGGCACTTCTTATACACCTGATTTGTTTCAGGAAAGACATTGCAATACTGAACTACAGTATTGCTGAGGTAATATTATTGTCTTTAGTAATATTTTTGTCTTCTGCAACTACAGGTTAACTGTAGTCATTACGCAATTAAAAAAAGTGAATCAGCCACAACCATGCCACAGCTCAGTGAAGTTTTCAGTGTTGTATAATAACAGCCAGTCAATATGGAAGATGTAATGTAGCTATAATGTTGGCTTTATTTAAAATGTAATGCCTCACTGTACCAGCATTTTGAAAAGGCTCAAAGAGATGAATGTCTAAGGGGTCCAGGTCTGGACAATGTTGAGTGAGAACTCAACGCTCAACTCAACACTGCGCAAACCACATTGCTTGAAAATTTTGACAATTAACAGCAGCTTTTCCATATATTGTTTGGAAATTCATCTCACATGGGAGAAACATTACATTTTAAGCATTCTAAAAAGTACATGGCTGGGGAAAATATGGGGCATCTCATAAAGATAAAAGTGCATTAACTGAAGCCTTTGGCCATGTGTTACGGACGAGGAGCTGGTGACAAAAAAAAAAGAAAAGAAGTTTTTCTGATTTATTAGAAAAACTAAAACTAATATATATATATATATATATATATATATATATATATATATATATATATATATATATATATATATATATCCTTTTCATTCATTATCTCCTGCTTATCCTCTATTAGGGTCGCGGTGGGGGTCCCCATGCCCATCCAGGGGAGAACGTCTCGGGCGCTGAGCAGATAGACCCAGGACAGGGCGCCAATCCATCGCTGGGCACACACTCACTCACACAGACACACTCTAAACGGGGCAATTTTTTTTGAGAATTCAATTAACTTGATCCATGTTTTTGGACTGTGGGAGGAAACCGGAGAACCCGGAGGAAACCCACGCAGACACAGGGAGAACATGGAAACTCCACCCAGATGGGTATTCGAACCGGGAATCCCTAGCGCTGAGAGGCGAACGTGCTAACCACTAAGCCACCGTGCCGCCTATATATATATATATATATATTCATTCATTCATTCATTATCTCCCGCTTATCCTCTATTAGGGTCGCGGTGGCGTTCCCCATGCCCATCCAGGGGAGAACGTCTCGGGCGCTGGGCAGATAGACCCAGGACATGGCGCCAATCCATCGCTGGGCACACTATATACATATATATATATATATATATATATATATATATATATATATATATATATATATATATATTCATTTATATATTAAATTAATCGCTTAGAAACTTCATGCAGAAAATCAACATAGGTAATCAAATGCAAAAAAAAAAATCTGCAGAGCCAATATGCGAGTGAATTTAGTGGTAGTGATTTCTAGCAGGAAAGTTACTGGTACTGACTAAATACTTGTATGTGTATGTATGTGAATGAAACTAGTGAGGTGTTATCCTTCCTCTGTGTATGTGTGTGTGTATATGTGTGTGTTGTTTGACTGTGACTAATGAGCACCCTCAGGCCTTACTGACGTCATTGCCTCCCTCCCCACTCCCTCTGGCTGTGGACAACACACACACACACACGCACACACACACACACACACACACACACACACACACACACACTTGGTACTTAATAAATCCTGAACTCTTTTCTGTACTGTCTCTGAAAGTGCAACCCAGCCGACCAGCTGGGCAATGTCCCTTATTTGTGCTATATTCTTTATCATTTTTTGTCATTGTTGTAACTTTTTCACTTTTTAAATGTGCACATGTACTCCACATTGATTAATAACCTACACACCTAATCTATGATTGTGTGGCTCTAATCACCTTGACTTTAAAATAGAGCTCTATGAATGAAGTGGGGTGGATTGAAATGTGCCATAATTTAGTTAAAGCACAAAACAATGTATGACTTGTCTCCGGTTTCTCTTTTTTGGAAGTCGGACAAAACTGGCAACATATACATGCATTTATATACAGGCTTTCCCTCATAACATGCTTTGGATTTGACTATATTTCTAATAATGACATTTAGTTTTACTTTTAATTTTATTAAAAATATAGATTGTCTCAGTCTTTGCTTACTATATTTGGTGAATAGTAAACTTCTCAAGTATTCCTTGTTGAGTGCCGCATAAGTGCACCCTAGAAAGTGATTAAAACTAGCCTTTAAAAGACTGATACGTAAATAATGTGAAAAAAATTAAAATGTAAGAACATTTCAGGGGAAAAATGACAGAAATAAAACTGAAAAACTACTGGAATAGAAATGGCAGTAAATAAAAATGTTACAGGATAAAAAGCTGTAAGGGGCAGAATAAACAACTTGCCTTGATTTAAAAAAACAACAACTTCATTTTAAGCTAGAAATAAAACATAACACACTCAAAGAAGAGAAAAAAAAAAGACATAAAAGTTTATAACTAGGAAACCAACCAAAGGCAAAATATTAGCAAACCTCATTTAAACAAGAGTTTTAGATATAACATGTGTGCTTTTTTTTGTGCTTTTGATGGTTGGATTTATAATTAAAGCTATAAAATTATTTCTGTAAATGTCATGTAACATTTTTTTTAAATCTGTGATTTTCAAATTTTTGTGTGTCCAGTGATAGATTGCCCCCCTGTCCTGGGTGTATCTGCCCAGCGCCTGAGACGCTCTCCCCTGGGGTCTCCTGGATGGGCTTGGGGAACCCCCCCCGCAACCCTAATATAGGGGATAAAGCGGAAGATGATAGATGGATAGATGGATGTTAGTATTATCAAATCAGCATAGAATAGACGGCTTCAGATTGCCATTTTCACATGATAATAGCATGGCAAATAGCATGGCAAAAACTTGGTTTTAGTACACCCAAACGACCAAACACAATGGCTACTTGGCAAATCAAGCAAAGGCATTTTGAGTTTGACATTGCAAAAAAATATTCATCCTCCCACTCGAAATGAAAGTGGTATTTTAGTTATTTTGGAGCGAAGTCCTTCACTCGTCTTGTCAGTCAAATAAAGTGCAAAAACAAAAACTTTCTAATGTAGATTCTCGAGGCAGTGCTTCGGATTTAGGCACGGGGCGGTTTTGGGAACAGCAAAAGAGACGGGGGGACCGCTTGCTTGAAGAGATCGCGATTCGGAATAAATCACATTGTGTGTTAAAATGCGTGCGCGCGTGTGTAAAAGTGCTTCCAATACTGTGCTGTAAAAAGAAGCGCTGATATGTGATTTTTTTTCTCAAACCTCCATCACGATCGACCGGACACCCCTTGAGCACCTCTGCTTTGAGTCATATGTTTTACTTACTTGTAGTCTTTTTTTTCTTTTTTTTTTTGACACAATACTTCAGCCTATAGTTGCTGTTATATGATTCTCTATTTTATGAGGCTTTATATATTTTAAACTAGAAACACATCTAGATTATTAGGCTGGTCAGGACAGTGAAGCCACCCTATTGTAGCAATCATGAAGTCTGGCATTGTCTTGCTAACATAATAACCATTTTGTGGATTATGGAAAAGGAATTAAGGCACCTTTTCTTCACACTTGTTAGCACGTTTATGAGTTGGTCCCCACTTTGCTGCTAAAATAGCTTCCATGGTACTAGGAAGTATTTTTACAAAATGTCAGTGTGTATTTGTGATTGTTTTTTGTCCATTCATTCAACCAAAAAAGCATTTGTGAGGTCAATCACATATGTTGACTGAGAGCACCTGACTCACAATCTCTATTCTAGTTCCTCTCAAGGGTGTTTGATGGGATTGAGGTCAGGGCTTCATTCAGGCTAGTCATGGTCTTTCACACCGATTTTACCCAGCTATGCCTTTATGGAATGTGCTTTAAAGAATGGGGACACAGTTATCCTGGAACAGTAAAGAGTCTTTACCAAATGTTCCCACAAAGTTGGAAACATACAGTTGTACAATATGCATATCACTAAAAAGTTTTTAGGTCAACAACTATGAAATTTGCCTTTCTGGAACACCTTATACAAGCCCTCATAAACATGCAGCAGGGCAGGCCAAGGTTGTACTTGCCCTGGGAGCCAACCATAAACAGAGGTTTCATTTTCTGCTTCAAGGATAGTAATCCTCGGTTCAAACTACAACGTTCCAGCTTTGCCCTAAGCTGTGTCGATTGCCCCTGCCACTACATTGGTGATGATGGGTCAAGATAATAACTCTGTAAGGGAGGGGAGAGGGGTCAATGAATAAGGATCGGAGACAGGAGTTCACAAGCTCAGGATTGGCTTTATTTACACAGTATTCAATATACATTAAAATACATGTGTTGGCTGATGGATATGCTGTGCTGTCACTGTACCATCACTTCCTGCAGCTCGTTGACAGATCCCTCTCCCTGCAGCATGTGCTATTTCCAGTTTTAAAAGGCACACATATTCATCAGGTGGAGCCGCATCAGGTGCGAAAATTATCCATAATCAAAATTCATTACCAATGGCTCCGCCTTCTTCCTTAGCATCACTGTGCTGCTGCCACAAACTTGTAAGCCTGTCTGGTACTACAGTAGCCTGGGGTTGGTCAGAATTCCCACGACCCAATTTTCATATTAAAATTAGGATATTACAAATAAAATCGCAGACAAGCATTTTATAGGTACTGTAAATGCTGTAAGATCATCTGCAACAGCTTAATGATCCTGTGGTGAAAGTTTTACAAATTATTCAGAAATTTGAGGTCTGCAGGATTGTAGCTAATCTCCCTGGACGTGGCCGCAAGAGGAAGCCTAGAACAACTTGGAAATTAGAACTCCAAAGTCAGGGTCAGAATGTTTTATTTTGTCCTTATACTAAAACCATACATTTTGTAGTGGTAATTCTTTTTTCACATGACTAATTCAAGAATGTTTAGCTCATACAACAAAAGTTTCTCTTATTGTTTAGCACAACCTATCTTTGCAAGTCCAGACCTTCAGCAGTAATTATAATAAAAATTAGGAGCAGTAATCGATTCTGACATCATTTAACTTATATCCAAAATTACAAGTTATCTTTTCTTTAATTTCTTCTCATTAGTATAATATCATTTAAAACATCAGCCTTAAGCAAAAAGGGAAATATAAAATATTTGTTTTGAAGTACCATACTATAGAACAACTATAAAATCATTTATCATCTTTGAAATCAAAACCCATTTTTTGAAGTGAAATGATGATCAAATTGTCCAATATATATGGAATTGGGCGGCACGGTGGCTTAGTGGTTAGCACATTCGCCTCTCAGCGCTAGGGATTCCCGGTTCGAATCCCCATCTGGGTGGAGTTTCCATGTTCTCCCCGTGTCTGCGTGGGTTTCCTCCGGGTTCTCCGGTTTCCTCCCACAGTCCAAAAACATGGATCAAGTTAATTGAATTCTCAAAAATTGCCCAATTTAGAGTGTGTATGTGTGAGTGAGTGTGTGCCCAGCGATAGATTGGCGCCCTGTCCTGGGTCTATCTGCCCAGCGCCCGAGACATTCTCCCCTGGATGGGCATGGGGAACCCCACCGCGACCCTAATAGAGGATAAGCGGAAGATAATGAATGAATGAATGAATGAATATATGGAATTGAGCTGTGCTGGGAGTGTGCTGTTTTTGTAAGTCCTTATGCAGTGCTTCTCAAACGGTATGTTTCTAACTGATTGACGTCTCTCATGGCAGCCAACAATGTACGTACAGCAAATGACATTACCGCAGCATGCTGAGGAGCCTTGAGCTCAATCCCAGACTCACCTTTTGCCATAAGGCATGTATTCTTCTTTCTTGTCTTGCTCTTTTATTTGCTAATAGACGCTAAGAGGATCTCCATATTTGGGTTGATAATAGAGTTTGATGCAAATAAAATTTTAATAATCACTTGATATTTTACAGTATTCTAGTCTGAATGTGTCTCTGAATGACAGAAAAAAAAATCCTTTTTACAGACTATTTTTTAACATAGATATGCTGTTAGAATTGCTAAGTTTGAAAGCTGCACAGTACAGACAGAAAGTTTAATGTATTTTTTCTGGAAAACTTTAATATTATTGAAATATTTTGATACTGAATTTTATCATTTTATCGCGGACAGATGAATGATGGTTAGGATCTGAACATCAGTTAGGGCAATTTATTATAAATTAATAAATAAAAAGTCTAAATGTAGAAAAAGTATGAATGTGAGGTTATATTATCAAGTGAAGTCCTGCTATTATGTTTTTTTGTATTTAATTAAACTTCTTTTCCTTGTCTCTACAGATGAACCTTCAATTAACGAAGTGAGCAGGGTAAGTGATGCATGTTTAAAACCGTTATTTTAAAAATAATATGGGGGGGGGGGGGGGGGGGGGGGGGGGGGGGGGGGGGGGGGGGGGGGGGGGGGGGGGGGGGGGGGGGGGGGGGGGGGGGGGGGGGGGGGGGGGGGGGGGGGGGGGGGGGGGGGGGGGGGGGGGGGGTGCAGGAGCAGGGTGCAGGATCGGATAACGATCAGGTTTGATAATTCTACAGTGTAGCTGGTTTTCTCCTTAACTACTGACTTGGTGTTCTGTGGTGTTCTCATTTGTAAGTCGCTTTGGTTATATGAATATGTATGTAAATGTAAATGTAATATATTGGTAAATTTAATCCTATTCTAAAGGGTGTACACTGGGCTTGTACAACATTATTCTATGCAACCGTACCGTGTCCACCATCCATCCCACTAGCTCGTGGTCGGTCTCTCTACCCACGGCATGCAATGTTACCAGTGTTAAAGAGCGCACACATTAATTAGGCACAGAGTAAGATTCACTTTGGCAACATCCAGTGGTTCCCTTTTGGTCAGCGTGGGTGCTGGTCCGACGGCTGATGTAGTAGTATCTAATGAAGTCTCCGATTCCTGGAGCACACTGTGAAGAACATGCCAGTCCTTAATCGGTACCTCCCGCAGCAGATGGAGTTGGTGCTGCTGATCGGCATGTAGCACCACCAGGGCATGCGTCTGTTCCTGCTGCATGGTTACGAAGATCCGGATAAGCTGTTATAATAGTGAAGGTTCCAAAGCTCCACTGTGCTACACTCCAGACGGTTTCGGCACCAGATGTAACAGGAGTGCTTTGTGTTTTGTCCTGTGTCCAGCAGTATCAGGATACTAATATGCAAGGTGTGGTTTACGAGCTCAACAGCTATATGGAGCAGAGACTGGACACAGGTGGAGACAACAAACTCCTGCTGTATGAGTTGTGCAACATTATTAAAACAGGTAAGAATCCTCCTGCCCTGGTCATCAGGGTGGAAAACTAAACACTTGCCTTAACAAATTTTAAATAGATGTGCTAAAACCTCTCTGCTAGGCCTTTGAGTTTTGCTGCACTAGCTCCAGGTTAGAGCTGGACATTTAACTAAGCCATGACTTTTTGGATAATCTGTTCATGCTGTCATACCAACATACCTAGACTGGCAATGCCTTGTTTTTTGCTTAATGCAGCAAGTGTTAAAATTGAAAGCAGCAGTGCTCAATTAAACTCAAGTAAGTTTTTTATATAGGAGTTTTTACAATCGTACATTGTCACAAAACAGCTTTACGGTGTTGTAAGCCTTTAAACCCCCAAAGAGCGAGCCGAAGCAACAGTGGCAAGAAATGTTATGTTATTTTAAGGAAGAAACCTTGGGAGGACCAATGCACAGTGGGGGACTCATCCTCACTAAGCATTTTGGAAAAACTCTAACAATTGGAAACCTATATAAGTCCATTGAGGGCATCCTGCAGGACTGCCAGTCTGCCTTCTCTACATACATTAGTAGAGTACAGGTAACATTTATACTTCATGTAATTCCTGTATTGAATGGCTTTGTGTGAATTTTTTTTTTTTTGTGTGTGTGTGTGTGGATTTTCTCTTTTAGTGTTGTAGGTACTTACCAAATTGCTTTGTGTGCAACTAGCAACTGCTACTTAGTAAGTGTTTGGGCTCAGATCATTAATTGAATTGTGCCCTTTTGAGTTTGGAATTGAAACCATGTTTATGTATATAAATAGTAAATAAATAAAATGCTTAAAAATGTTGTAAATGTTTTTTTGTTTTACTATTTGACACAAATTAAATGCATTAATTTACATTGTAGTATGGCAGAAAGTAAGATTTGTGAAAAAGTGATATCATTTATTTAATCATGGTAAGATTGGCTGATTTTCTTAAGGATTAACAATTATTTGTTTAGTCCTTGAGTTATTTGTTGTATAATTTATTTGGTATGATGTCTAATCATATTTGTATGTGTTGTAATCATTTACGTTTCTTATATAATACTTTCACATATTTTCTGCTTTAAATTCAAAGCATTGTCTCTTTAATGATGTATATGTTCAGAAAGTTGTCAGTTGATGTTTTATTTGGGTTGCTGAGTGTTGATGTTCCTGAATCTGTTGAGCAGGTTCTGTCCTAGTGCATGTTCCGTACCTCTGTCTAATACTACCTATTATGCCCTCTTATTGAGTAAGCAGTTTAAAGACTGCCTAATCACATTTTATTTACCATAGCACTAAAGTTTAGAGAAACAGCCCTGCCCCTGAACACACGCCCACCTTGACCTATATTTATGCATTTTATCTTCAAAACTTTCCTCTAAGCCAACAATTGAAATGGTTTTCATGTAACTGACCATATGTACCACTCACTCAAGACTCATCAATGCTTATCTACTGTTCTTCTGAGATTTGATCTATCTGTTTTGAATCTTTATTTTGTCTGTTTTCAAATCAGTAGCATTTTAAAAATTAACTAATTTAACTAAACCATCTTAATCTATGCTTTACAATTTTATTTTACAGCCTAAGTTATGAGGCTGACTTTTCTCATTTAATTAAATGGTTTATGAGTATGTTTTTCTTTTCTCTCTTTTGCTACAAGCCACAAAAGCAGATGGCTTTGCACTTTACTTCCTTGGAGAATGCAACAATGTAAGTACCTCTTTAAGTAAACACACAGTGGTCCTTGAAATATTGTGAACCATTTAAAATTTTCTTTATTTTTGCAAAGTATTTATCCGTCCATCTATTATCCATTATCCACTAGGGTCGCGGGGGCGGTTTCCCATGCCCATCCAGGGGAGAACGGCGCCAATCTATCGCTGGGCACACTCACTCACACAAACACACTCTATATGGGGTATTTTGAAGAATTCAATTGACCTTGATCCATGTTTTAGGACTGTGGCAGGAAACCGGAGAACCCGGAGGAAATCCACGCGGACACAGGGAGAACATGAAAACTCCACCCAGATTGGGATTCGAGCAAAATATTTATTCCTTCATAAAATTTTATAAGGATTTCTAGAAGGAAATAAAGCAGAGCAAATAAAACTAGATTTGTATTTCCTGAAGGGACTACAGAGAGGGGTTAAAAGGGGGTTAAAATGCTGAGGAGGTGGCAGTAAAAGTTGCCCTGATGCTTCAGAGCTTCTGTTAACTGTGTGAGATGAAATACTTGCAGCAGACTGCTCTGGTGACGCCATTAAGCCACGCCCCCTCCTAATCCTGATTGGATGTTGGGTATGTGTGTGTGTGCATGTCTTAGAGAACCCCCCCCCCCTTGTCTGTTAATATCTGCTTCTTTGTAGAAAACGACAATTTTTTCACCTATTTCCACTTTCCAAACAAACGCTTATAACTCGGAAAATCTTTCACGCTTCAGGAAAGACAGAATTAAAATTATGTGGATTGAGTCTTAAATGACTGAGTTATGGCGATTTGAAAACGAGGAAAGGGTGACAAAAAATTAACATTGGAGTCTATGGAGCAGTTTTGGTTTCTCATGCCAAAGAAACACTCACAGCCCAAAAACTAAAATTTCAATCGTTGTGAGCCTTTGTAAGGTTAGAAAGCAGAAAAATACCTCCCATTTAACAGTAAAATGGTGTTTCTGGGTAAAGGTTTAAGGATTTAACAGTTTTGTTTAGAGAAAACTGAATTAGCTCAAACTTAGAATGGTGATGACTCTAGATTCTTCCATAGATATTATTGGAGTGATATTCAACTGGATTATACATGAATCAGTTGCTAACACAAATCTAAGACATCAAATACCGTGATGAATTCTATAGACAAACACAAACCTGTAAAATATTTTTAACTGTATACTTTAGTTATGCTTTTTTAACTTCTTTCTATTTTTTACTTTTTAATGTGAAAACACAATAGACTGTGCAACAGACTGTTTACTGCACTGTTAGATTGCTAAAATGAAAGAACTGCATTTTCACAGAGTCTGTGTTTATTCACACCAACGGGGGCAAAGGAGGGGCTTCCTGGACTTATCCCCTCTGGACCCATCACATTTGGAACTACCATTGCCGCTCATGTTGCCAAAACTCGCATGACACTACTTGTAGAAGACATCATGGGGGTAAGTCTGTTTTTTGATTTAACTTTTGAATAGATCTCCATTGATCCCTGATTGCATTCACACCCAGCACGTAATGAAATTTGTAGAAATAGCTATTGTAATTGAACCAAAAGCTGAAGTTGGTTTTATAAGCCCCTTACAAAACTGCACATAGGTTTATTGGTTTTAAAAAACATAATTTTCGTATGTATGCATGTATTTAAAAAAAACTGTTCAGTCAAAGTTGCATGGATTTATTAAAATAATAAGTTGTTGGTTGTCTGTGTGCAGGATGAGCGTTTTCCCCATGGTACAGGACAGGACTCAGGGATCCACGTTCACTCTGTTCTATGTCTCCCCATCCTCACAGCCATCGGAGATCTGATCGCTGTGATAGAGCTGCACCGCCACCTAGGCCGGGAGCCATTCAACCTCAACCACCAGGAGGTGTGCACAGATTATACCATCAGATACAGTTAGGGTTGTGTCACAATGTGTGTAACACAACAGCTGTCACTGTGTTAACATGAAAAGAATTGAATCAGTTTGAAGCATTTGTTTCAGGTACAGTTGGAACATTGAACGATGAACAGCTTGTTTTACATTTAACTACAACAAACTTCTCTTTTTTACAATTAACTCCTGCAGTACTGCTTAGTCTGATTCACTCGTATCAGCTCAATTTGAACTAACATGTCAACATTCAAATACATTTACATTTAGTTATTTAGCAGACTCTTTTATCCAAAGCAACTTACAAATGTCAGTAGTTAAGAAAAAAAAACAGCTACACTATTGAATTTTTTCTATCCTGAACCCACCTTTTTTATTTATTTATCTATATATCAGGTGTTTGTAAAAGAGATGTGTTTTCAGTTGTTTCTTAAAGATACCATGTTACTCCAACATACGGACAGAGTTGGAAAGATCATTGCACCATTTTGCAGTAATGAATGCAATGTTGTGAGAATTAGCAGCTAGGTGAGGTGGAATCACCAGGTGACAATCATCACTAGAGCGAAGTGAACAAGTGTTGGTACAGTGCTGTAAATAATCTATCACTTAAATAATATTTTTGCTTTAGTTGTGCTTTAGGGGTTCTATCAATTAAAGAACACAAATAAAGGGACTGACATAGTATGCAATGCAACAAATTAATTACAATCTGTAATTGTAGATCTACAAAGTGAATCTATTTGGTAACTGGAGCTGACAAAATGGATGGCAATTGAAGAAACAAGATGGTGGTTTTAATGTGCCATATCATTGTTTAATCTATAATAGACAAACAACAGTGAAGTGAAAATGACTTGAATTGCAGTCTGTTGTCTTTATCATGCTGGAAGTGTAGGACATTGTCACTCAGAACTTGTCCATCTCTTTATTTGGTTAGAATTTTTGGCCATTTATACTACAAAGCATTGGATATAATTGACAGAACTAAACCCTTCCTGATGAAGGAGAAGCAGTTTGGATTAAGCTCATGTCAAACATTTTCAAACACTGCTACTGTAATATAAACCAGAACAACATCTGTTAGGTCCAGAGGCATTTGTATGGTGACAGTTTTATTTTTTCTTGAATCTCCCTCCACCTACTGCACCACAACAATAGAGCCCAAGGAAATCAATCATTCATTCATTCATTCATTATCTCCCGCTTATCCTCTATCAGGGTTGCGGTGGGGTTCCCCATGCCCATCCAGATGGGGATTCGAACCGGGAATCCCTAGCGCTGAGAGGCGAACGTGCTAACCACTAAGCCACTGTGCCGCCGGAAATCAATCAAGATGTGAATAAAGTAAAAAGTTTGGTTTTAATTTAGCGTGCAAAACATCATTTAATATGGCAAAGGCAGTGTAACTTTTGGACTGGTATGGCTGTTGATTGTGTTGATTGGTGATGTGACTGCTGATTGAACCATACATTTTACTCAGCGTCAGTTACTTGCAGCAAAACTGATGAAACAGCAATTCACACTGTAATTAAATAATTAATTATATAAAACTATGAATTTGTTTGTGTTAAAATAAGATAAAGTAAAATGTCTACATTTTAAAAACACCCAGATTTCTTCATTTGAAACTTCCTGTGGTTGGTGTAAAAATACTAAACCTGTCACTCTCCAAATAATTTCCCAGCACTACTGTTGTGTCTTTTTATATACTGTATACAGTGTGGGTTTTAATACTTTTTACACTTTATAAATGTTGTATGCTTAGTAATTGTTGTTATCTTTTTTTGTTCTTTTTTCTTTTGAGGTTGCTACAGCTAATTTAGCCTGGGCATCTGTAGCTATTCACCAAGTGCAGGTAAGTTCAAACATCACAACAGTTTCCAGACTTACACCTCCTCTTACATGAACTGTTAACTTTTTGTTTTAAATCTCACATATTTAAATAAAAAAATCCAGTCTGCATGGATTGTGCTGATTCAAGGTTTTCATATACACAATCAGATCATTTAAAAAAAAAAAAACAGAATAGATCTCTCATTCAGTATCAAATCTGTTCTTACCTGCCAGACTGTTCCGTTAAGCCCATGGCTATACTGAACCTTCTATTCCAAATTCATATTTCCAGTCTTTGTCTGCCTTTCATGATGTGATCTTATGTATTTTTATTAAAAAAATGTAAACTTGCATAGAAGTTATCACACAACAGACATTATCAGGTCATTGCACAATTTATCAAAAGCTGTATTTTTAGTTACACAGTTTTGACAAGATACAAGTTGTTTTTTCTGGTACCATATTCTTAGTATATATTGGCTGTGACTTTAAGTTTATGCATACAATTTTCAGGGGCCATTTTTGTAATAAATTATTTAATTAAGGGGTATTAAATGCTAAAATTACATTGTTCTAGATACTGAATATATCATTTATACTGCATCACTATAATGGTTAGTGGAAAAACAGTATATGTAGTGAATTGAATATGGAGCAAATTGAAGCTTGCATTATCAACATATGGTAAATCAGTGCCAAACGTGTGACCAGAAGCATGTGGGCTTAAATGGTAACAAGAAAAAAATAACTGGCTTAAATTTATCTAAACACTTGCCTGCTTTTTGTTTGATTCCAGGTCTGCAGAGGTCTAGCCAAGCAGACAGAGCTTAATGACTTCCTTTTAGATGTGTCAAAGTAAGTGATCACAGGGAAGGATATCTATCCATAGGGAGCAATGTTTCTTATCTCAGTTTAATAAAAGCAGACAGAACA
This sequence comes from Corydoras maculifer, assembly GCA_019802435.1. NCBI lineage: Eukaryota > Metazoa > Chordata > Actinopteri > Siluriformes > Callichthyidae > Corydoras > Corydoras maculifer. The sequence continues at coordinate 1,234,640 of JAFMOD010000880.1, read as the reverse complement.
ATGGAGAGACGCCATGAATGACTGAATCAAGTACTACATATGCCAAAGACAAAGGATTCTTTTGCACTTTCTATAAAAGAGATTTTTTTTACACAACCCTATTTTCCTCAGAAAGCCACTGCCTTTGTATTATTAAAAAGAGAGGCAATAGATTTTACTGAAATTTTGACACAATCTTATGTAAAGTAACCCAACTAATAAGCATTCAGTTGTTGCTAAGTTAAAAGTTGTTCATTCAATTGAAAGTTTCTTTGAATAAAAACATTAAATTATTCTTCACATTATGTTATGGTATTTAATTAACTGCTCATTTCTCATTATGTTATATACATAAACACAGTCCCTAAAAATTACCTGGAGATGCATAAGGTGTTACTAAAATCTTTTTTTATCCTCCACAGAACATACTTTGACAACATAGTGGCAATAGATTCTCTACTTGAACATATTATGGTGAGTATGTTTTGCCTTTGCTCTCCCTTTTGTCCCCATGCCGCAAGGCATGCTGGGAAAACCCGTGGGAACCATTACTATTGACGGGGCAATCTGCAAGCTTATCCACTACACAAAATTGCTCCCCCTTAAGTCATCTTAAAGTGTGTGAACACCCCATGTCACCAAAATATATAGATCTCTATGTATGTGTAAATGTCTATTATTGGCTAAAAAAATTGTATATATTTGCTACACTTGTGCGATATGTATGGACATTTTTTTGGTGCCCTGTCCTAAACTATGGCGAGTCAAAGCAGGCATATTTATAATTACTTTAACATATTTAGTTTTTAAAAAGGGCGGTACAGTGGCTTAGTGGTTAGCACGTTCGTCTCAGGGCTAGGGATTCCCGGTTCGAATCCCCATCTGAGTGGAGTTTCCATGTTCTCCCCGTGTCCGCGTGGGTTTCCTCTGGGTTCTCTGGTTTCCTCCCACAGTCCAAAAATATGGATCAAGTCAATTGAGTTCTTCAAATTGCCCCATATAGTGTGTCTGTTTGAGTGAGTGTGTGCCCAGCGATGGATTGGCGCCCTGTGCTGGATCTGCCCAGCACCCGAAACATTCTCCCCTGGATGGGCATGGGGAACCCCACCGCGACCCTAATTGAGGATAAAGCGGGAGATAATGAATGTTTTAAAAAAGGCATTGGTTTTGTTGATGCAAGGATAACGTTTCTGTGTTTTTGCTTACTTAGCAAACTCAAACAACGGGTAGCGCTATGGGTTATTGATCGAAATATTGTTCCAAATTCTGACTCTCCAACAGAACCTGGCAACTCTTTTGTGCATGCTCATTATGCATGCACAAAAAACATTACAGTTTTAACTTTAGCCGAATCTTCTTCAAATTTCTGTCAATTTCTTGAAAATTTTTTATAAAATGGTGTATGAAGCTTTTTGACTTTCACCAAATAAATTGTTATTAGACTAGACATTTCACTGACTCATAAGGTGTTTTTGGATCATCATTTCCAAGTGTAAAAAACACTCAATGTTTATTTCACATGCAGTGTTTGTTTAGTGTTCTCACACAAGTTGGTTAAAATTGAAATTAAGAATTAATACTCAAAAAGGGCTCAGTAACTCACAGTACCACCTGCAAAAATACATACTTACATTCAAGATTCTTTTCTTGCAAAACTGCAATTTTTGAATGGTCATCACATTTAAAGATGTATATGTACATTTACAGAATAGTCTATAAAGGGTCTGCTTATCTGATCACATAAATCCAAATGCAACAATTACAAATTACACACACACTATTCTGAATACACATTTACAAATTCTTGTACACATTCCGAAATTGAAGTGTGTTTACAGATTGTTCAACATATTTTCAAATCTGATTACACAAACTTCCCACACACATTTGCAAGTTATTAAAATACAATAAAACCCCATTCTTGTCTCACAACCTTTTTCTTCCCTTGTTTTTTATCCTGCTAAGGCAAGCAAAAGACCAGGAAAGAATGTTGATGGGTCAGAAAGGGAACCAACCCCATGACACAGACAGCTCAGTCCCCATCATTATTAGAGTCCCCGTCGCTAGTTGCTATAATCACGTATCAATAATGGATCAGAATATTCTTAATAAGCATTAGTCAAATAAATGAAATTTGCTTAGACATTCTAAACTGGAAATTGTGGAGATGACTGCTGTGCTCACTTATGTTTTAGATATATGCAAAAAACCTGGTGAATGCAGACAGATGCGCCCTCTTCCAGGTCGATCATAATAACAAAGAGCTGTACTCTGACCTGTTTGATATTGGGGAGGAGAATGAAGGAAAGCCAGTCTTTAAGAAAACCAAAGAAATTCGGTAAGCATAAAAAGCCCTCTTCTTGCATTTAATATAAAGTGTGATTGTGTCTTTTAGTTGAGTTTTTTTAGCAATCTGCTTGTTTCTGGCCCTTGTTGCTCTGCTCAAAGTATATAACCAACTCACTCTGGCCTGCAGTGGCATTAAGCCCTTAGCACAGTGGCACTGACGTAAATGTGCCAGGACTGAGTTTGAGTAATGAGTAATGAGACACGGATTGCCACCCTCCCCCTTCTCCTTTGGAATGTATTTGCTTTACACAGTAGAATGTCCTATTATGACCTAAACACAGGCCCATTTTAATACACATTGAAATGTTTTCTCTTTACTAAACAATGTCCCAGAGAATATAACACACTCTATATAGCAGAGGTGAGATGATCTATAACAGATGGACTTAGTCTTTATGTCAAACAGTTGTATTTGGTCGCACCATTCCAGAAAATATATATTATATGAAATATGTATGATTTAACTGTTCAAAATAGTTCTATAGCTGTCTCTGGCCCCTTTAAACTACAGATGTACCATCAAAAAAGTTTTCAGTTTTTATTTAAGCTTGTCTTTTTGAATTTCTCAAATATTTAAGACTTAAGGACAAGTGTGTTTTGCAGGTGTTTGGTTTTCACTCTCAAATACAATGACTAACAGTCATTTTACTGGCAAAACAGAGGAGCGTTTGCACTGTTCCAAGTTGTGCAAATTGTTCAGACAAATCCTTAGTCATCTATCTAATCAATCCTTGGTGCTTATTGGCTACCTTTAATAAAGAGGCGTTCATTAGCCTTTGAATTACTAACTGGTCAATAGTATACACATACAAACAAAAATATTAGGACTCATTTTTTTCTGATATGTCACCAGTTGGCACAGTGCAAAGCTCCATAAAGGCATGATTAGGTGAGTATGCCCTAAAATAACTTAAACAGCCTCGAACACATCCCAATTGGCCCAATTTAGGATAAACTAGAATAGAGATTGTAAGCCAGGTTCTCAGAGCCTTACTCCACAAATGCTGTCGTAGGGTAATGGGCAAACATGGTAGAAGGACTTTCCAAAAAAAAAGTGGAACCATTACAGCTGCAAAATTAGGAACAACTTAGAAAGTGATGTCAGAAAACGTCCTGATGAAGCTGTGATATAGAAGTGTTCCAATACTTTTGGTCAACACCTTTGTGCAACATAGTAATATGGAAATTGTTGTGTTATGGCTAACACTATTCAAATCTCCTTTCAGGTTTTCTATAGAGAAAGGCATCGCTGGCCAGGTAGCAAGAACAGGGGAGGTCTTGAATATTCCAGATGCCTATGCAGACCCAAGGTTTAACAGGTAACAACGATTCTAATTGGCTAGTTATATACAAAAAATACTTTAATGGATTGATGTAATAAAAAAACTGCAATAAGTACCAACCAATCACAGTCTTTAGGCCAAAGAATTAAAAAATTATAGTCATACAAATTATATGACTATTAAAATATGAAAAATAAAAGGTTGAAAACTAGTAATTTAATATTTTAAAAGTAGTTCTCTTTAAACCTGAATATCAGATGCAAATAGTTTATAACTTTATTGAAAATCTTCTTCTTGTTTTGTCCTCTTGTTTCTCTTCAGAGAAGTGGACCTCTATACTGGTTACACAACGCGAAACATCCTGTGCATGCCCATCGTCAGTCGAGGGACAGTAATCGGTGTGGTCCAAATGGTGAACAAGCTAAATGGAAGTGCCTTTACCAAAACGGACGAGAACAACTTTAAGATGTTTGCTGTCTTTTGCGCTCTGGCCTTACACTGTGCAAATGTGAGTGACAGACAATTAAGTGATTATAGGTACCTAAACACGGACATTTAGTCATTAGGCAGATGTTTTGATCCAAAATGGCTTACAAGATGCACCACATGGAAAACAGGACAACAATTCTTTACAATAAGAATTGTGTCAATGTGTCACAAGGGGCAGTGTTTTCACACAATGTTGTATATCCACTCCCTGCTGCCATTCTGGGCGAGAAAGAAAAGCTAATCACATAATAATGTAATGATGTAATGTAATAATAATATCATGGCTAATAATACAAGAACATTTTTCAACTGTCAGTGGCGTATAAAAAAAGTACATGAAGAAGAATGTAGAAAAAGAGGAGTTCTTTTGCATACATAGCTGTCATTTAGGAAAAGCTGACTGACATAACAAAACTAGTCTATGCAGACCTAGGGAGCCAACATTTATGAAATGTAATATATATAGCATAGTTAGCCACATTATGCACATGTCTCCATTGAAAGTAAAGTAAAATAAATGTGATTTTTTTTTAGGTACAGCCTACCTTTTTTAAAAATTCCATTTTGAATGCAATAATAACTACTTAACAAGCTTAATTTTTTGTAGTTCAATGTTTCAAACACAATATATGTATATAATCAAACTGATAATGTTTATCATTACTTCATGCTTGCTAAAAGTCAAGCATTACCAAGTACAGAGGTCAGCAACACCTTTTATAAATGATCAGTTTAAATTTTTGAATCCTGCTGCTAATAATTATGGAATGTGCATTTGTGTCAATGATCATTTTTTTGTTATAGAAAACGCACTCATTAAAGCTCAGACCTACATAGATTTGTATTAGGTCCTAATAAACATGTTCATTCAGTGAGAACTGATTGCAAATACAAAGATAACTGTAACCTTGTAATAATAATCATCACAACAGCACTAAAATAAATATGAATTTATATAATTTAATATAATTTCCTTTATTATCTTTTGTGTTAATAATTATAGTCAGTTAAGTCTCAACAACATTGTACATAGCTTGTTTAATTAGAAAGTAAAGAAAAATGCTTTGGGTCTTTGATTTTGTGTGTGTGTGTGTGTGTGTGTGTGTGTGTGTGTGTGTGTGTGTGTGTGTGTGTGTGTGTGCAGATGTATCATCGAATAAGACATTCAGAATGCATCTACAGGGTGACTATGGAAAAACTTTCATACCACAGCATCTGCACATCAGAAGAGTGGAAGACATTGGCCCAGCTGTCTCTTCCTACTCCTATGTACAAAGAGATTGAGTTGTGAGTATATCCTAAACCTCAAAGTCTTTGACATCTGAAGACTCTGTAAATTGTAATAGGCAAAAAGGTCATTTATACATTTCTTGTGCAGTTAAATGTTCAGTTATGCAACAGTAATAACATTTTTAATGTAATTCAACTCTGCATTTTGATTTAATGGGATTGCATAATTATACATGGTCACACACACACACACGAAATATTAAAGCATTAAGGTTTGTGAATAAATCAGGGGAAGGAGGTGTTATTAGGCATGTAGCAGAGAACATTTGTGCCACTAGGAGAAATTAATTTCCACATATAACTCTTCATTTAAATTATTAATGTTTATTTGCCAAAAAGAATTCTTCAGTGGGGCGGCACGGTGGCTTAGTGGTTAGCACGTTCGCCTCTCAGCGCTAGGGATTCCCGGTTCGAATCCCCATCTGGGTGGAGTTTCCATGTTCTCCCCGTGTCTGCGTGGGTTTCCTCCGGGTTCTCCGATTTCCTCCCACAGTCCAAAAACATGGATTAAGTTAATTGAATCCTCAAAATTGCCCCATTTAGAGTGTGTCTGTGTGAGTGAGTGTGTGCCCAGCGATGGATTGGCGCCCTGTCCTGGGTCTATCTGCCCAGCGCCCGAGACGTTCTCCCCTGGATGGGCATGGGGAACCCCACCGCGACCCTAATAGAGGATAAGCGGGAGATAATGAATGAATGAATGAATTAATTCTTCAGTGCAAACGTTGATCGAGTGTTTGTATTTACCACACAAATAAGTATATATTTATATAATAATAAAATAGATACACATGAAAAAATGGAAAATAATTTCTTTATTTCCAATGTCAGCCTGAAACAATGCCAAGTAGTTAAAATTTTTACCCTTATAATACCACCTGCCTTGTTGAGACTGATTTCATACACTCATGAGTCACAAGTTATATGCTGGAATTGATTATTATAAGACTCTAAATTTACTGTGACAAAACTTATCTTCAAAATGTAGTTACTACATGAATTTTGCTTTCAGATTTCACTTTGACATCAGCCCATATGAAGCACTCTGGCCTGCAGTGTTTGTGTATATGATACACAGCTCATGTGGCACAAACAGGTAAGATCTCACACTGTTTACTCCTGAGACCCCTGTGTACGGTCAGAAGTAAGCATTAATGATGCAAGACTGTGTACAAATGATGTAAAAACTGACTGAGCTCTACAAATAAAAAAGTTCAATAAAATGTACAAGTAAAGGCATTCAATTTTCACTCATTAATGTCCCATCTACAAAATTCCCACTTATAATCTTTCCCTTTTCATTTATCTTTTAACCTCCCCACACCTGATTACGGAAAATGGTTAAAATGAAATGACTTGTTAGTAATTATCTTCTTTAATGTGTAATAAAAAGATATTAATATTAAAAAATTGAATGATGAGTGGTATGGTAGTTAGCAGGTTATTCTCTTAGTGCTGGGGATCCAGGTTTGAATCCCGGATGGAGTTTCCATGTTCTCCCTGTGTATGCGTGGGTTTTCACCAGGCTCTCCAGTTTTCTCCCACTGTCCAAAAATATTTAAGTTAAATCCGCTTTTTTAAATTGTCCCTATATGGTGCTGTCTGTGCCCAGTGATAGATTGGCGCCCTGTCCTAGGTGTATCAGTCCCCGAAACATACTCCCCTGGACGGGCATAGGGTAGGTATAGAACAAAAGATCTAGCTTGTAATTTATGTTCTAATTCATCCCACTGGCATACAATTAAGTTAAGGTTAGGGCTTTTTTGGCTGCATGATTTCCTTCATACCAAGTTTTTAAAATTAAAGATGAAAGCTTAATTTCTGTTTCTTACTTAACTAAAACCCACTGTGCATAAGTATAAAATAATTAATATTGATGGACTTTTAGTTGGTTATGCCTGATGTGTTATTATGTATGTGTGAACAGTATGTCATTATTATACAAAGGCTACTCAACCAACATTCAGGACAGGAACAACCCATTAAGTAAATGTATTTATTTACTGTTTGCTTGTGTGTGTGTGTGTGTGTGTGTGTGTGTGTGTGTGTGTGTGTGTGTGTGTGTGTGTGTGTGTGTGTGTGTGAAAGCTTTGAGCTGGAGAAACTGTGTCGCTTTACCATGTCTGTGCGGAAGAATTATAGACGAGTTCCATACCATAACTGGAAGCATGCAGTGACTGTGGCTCATTGCATGTATGTCATCTTGCAGAAAACGTCTGGAATTTTTACCGAGCTAGAGGTCAGTGCATTGCAAATGCTGGTATTTTACATTCGTTACAAATTATGTTGCTCTTTTTTTTTACACATTTTGCTTTCTTATTTAAACAGAGGAAAGGTTTATTGATAGCTTGTTTGTGCCATGACTTGGACCACAGAGGCTACAGCAACAGCTACCTGCAGAAATTTGACCACCCACTGGCAGCATTATACTCCACATCCACCATGGAACAGCACCACTTCTCTCAGACTGTGTCTATCCTACAGGTAGCTCTCTTATGAATTGCATTTTCTTCTTGGCTTCTCTACTGACCAGCTGTCTCTTGTTCTTCCAATCACCTCTAGGTCACTCATTGGCTTAAACAGAGGAAGTAGTCTCTCCTTGATTCTTTAAAATCTGTGGTCTGTTGTCAGGTGCCATTAAAAACTACTTACCACTAGTGGTGTACACCTAAAAAAATCTTAAAAATGATAAAATTATAAAAAATTATAGAAGCATCATGGTGGAGACTACTCTCTCACTAGGTGGTTGGTAGGTGGTCATTTGGGCACCCAAATCAGGCAGCATTTGCATGATGGGTTTATCACCTTTCAAACATTAAATTACAAAACAGGCAGTTCTGTCACAAATTTCAAGTTTAAGCTTTAAGAACATTTAAATTAACAAAATTTTGCCTGAAGTAGGGCTTCTTAACTTTTTTGCTTCTAGTTGTCAGCTTGGTTTATTTAAATGCCCTAATTCAGCCGCTTGGCCTCTGGACTTCCTTTAGCTTTGCTGCTTCCCTCAAGGTGAGCTGGATGCCTCCTAAGTGGAGCTTTTGCTTTTTATTGATCTTTTTGTTTCCCATAGCTGGAAGGGCACAATATTTTCTCCAACCTGACTTCCAGCGAATACGAGCAGGTGTTGGAGATCATTCGCAAGGCCATCATCGCCACTGATCTGGCACTTTACTTTGGTAACCGCAAACAGCTTGCTGAGCTCCTCAGCTCAGGAGCACTGGACCTGAACAACCATGCCCACAGGTCAGAAATTTCACATCCTCACACATACTGCTAAAATTATGCACATTTACAAACAAAATGTCTTCTGACAAACAAACAGACCTTTTGTTTAACACACAAATAAGAGACACAGCCACATGTCATGGTGACATTATTATTTGCATTCAATGACATGTTTATTAAATACTAAAATGTGGAAAAGTACATGAATCAAAATACATTAGCTTCAATTAAAATACCTTGCCTAAACATCATTAGCCTTGATAATCAGAACAAGTTTTACATACTAGAAAGGCAGATGTTTCAGTTCAGTGCACTAACAAGTTTTAGTTCTAAAACAATCAGAAATTTTCTTGAATTATTAAATTCTAATGGAGTATTTGTCACTGTCAGGGACCGTGTGATTGGCCTCATGATGACGGCATGTGATCTCTGCTCGGTTACCAAATTGTGGTCTGTCACCCGCCTTACAGCAAATGATATCTATGCTGAGTTCTGGGCTGAGGTGAGTCTTTTTATTGCTTTCGTGCATTTTGTAGACTGGTTAAACAGAAGTTTAATACTGGTTTACTGTTTGGTGAGAAAAACATAATATATAAGTTCAAGCACTGTTTACACCTTGTCATCTGTTTCTCATTAGGGGGATGAGATGAAGAAGATAGGTATGCAGCCCATTTCAATGATGGACCGGGATAAGAAGGATGAGGTCCCACAGGGTCAGGTACATCAGTAACCTACAGCAATTTTTCATAGGTCTCACTTTGTAGATTTATAATTATAGAAACTATTATGAAAATTATGTTTTTGTTCCGGACGGCATGGTGGCTTAGTGGTTAGCACGTTCGCCTCTCAGCGCTAGGGATTCCCGGTTCGAATCCCCATCTAGGTGGAGTTTCCATGTTCTCCCCGTGTCCGCATGGGTTTCCTCCGGGTTCTCCGGTTTCCTTCCACAGTCCAAAAACATGGATCAAGTCAATTGATTACTCCAAATTGCCCCATATAGAGTGTGTGTGAGTGTGTGCCCAGCGATGGATTGGCGCCCTGTCCTGGGTCTATCTGCCTGGCGCCAGAAACGTTCTGCCCTGGATGGGCATGGGGAACCCCATTACCTACTAGAGGATTAAGCGGGAGATAATAAATGAATGAATGAATGTTTTTGTTCCAGAGTGGTCTGTTATTGTTACTTAGTTACTAAGACAACCATCACACACTTGGTGCCAAATATTTACTAAAATGTTATATACTGAGTCATGGTATTTACAAGACTTCAAAAGGTGCCCCTTATTGTATAGCAGAGATGTTCATTTAAACCCAAGTAAATAAATTCTGGTTCTGAAACATCATTTGGCCCATGGGCAAATTCTGATACAGATTCTGATTCTTGAGAACACTGAAAAGTTCAGGCTTTTTAATGTGACCACATATTCAAATGTCCCTTAGGACAATAAAGAGGTTTGAAGAGGCACTGGAGGCTATCTACCAAGCATGGTCTCAGACTCACTGATGGTTTTAGCAGAACTATCAGATTCAATACAGATGTCTTTCTTGAAATTGAGGTCTATGGTGGTCAGAACAAGAAAAAGTAACATGCAAAAGGCTGTAACTTTTAATAATGAACGAAGTTCAGGAAAGAAGAGGGCTGATTACTGTTTGTTCAGGTCAAGCATAGAGGAGACAACACCTTTAGGAGCTGGTGTGTTAAGGTTAGTCTTTGGTAACAGAAATACCCTCCTTCAGAACACCCTATTATACAGAGCAACAAAACAGGTTAGATGACCACAGACATTGACAAAGGAACACTCGTCACTTGTGCAGTCCGGATTTGGTGCATACTTAGGCATACAGGTAGGTGCTAACACAACCTTAGGGCAAAAGATAGGATCAGATGTTCTCAGGAGCTCAAAAACTTTCAGAGCTACTGATTAATTCAGACATGCTCTCGAGAGGATCATCAGACTCAATCATGCATTCAGGAAAACAAACAAGGCTAAGTTCTTACAGTGGGTTGCAAAAGTATTCATACCCCTTTTTTTTCCACTTTTCCATATTTTGTCACATTACAACCACAAACATAAATATATTTCACTGGAATTTAATGTGAAAGACCAACACAAAGTGGTATACAATTGTGAAGTGGAATGAAAGTTATACATGAATCAACAATTTTTTTACAAATAAAAAACTGAAAAGTGCGATGTGCAAAATTATTCAGCCCCCTTTTCCCTGAGTGCAACCAATTGCATTCAGAAGTTGCCTNCCACAAAGTATTGACTCAGGGGGGCTGAATAATTTTGCACATCGCACTTTTCAGTTTTTTATTTGTAAAAAAATTGTTGATTCATGTATAACTTTCATTCCACTTCACAATTGTATACCACTTTGTGTTGGTCTTTAACATTAAATTCCAGTGAAATATATTTATGTTTGTGGTTGTAATGTGACAAAATATGGAAAAGTTCAAGGGGTATGAATACTTTTGCAACCCACTGTATATATTAAGGACAATTGACTAATACTAATGCATTCAAAGGCACTGGTTAATCAGAGGCAGAAGATGAAGTTTTATTTTTTTTTAATTTCAAACAAAGAAAGTGGAAAACAGTCAAAAAAAAGTTTAAATCATAGAGCAGTCAAGGTCTGAGCCCCAGGGTATGAGAGAAACAATACAGATGAATAAGCTCAAAACAGTAAGATGAGACCAGATCAAAACGAGCTTTGAATGTAAATTTAAATCTAAAGCAGGTAACTGATTGAAAGTGAAGCTGCTGGACAGGACTGATGTGTACAGTGCACTTAGTATGGGTGAGAACTCTTGATGCTAAATTTTAGATGTACTAAAGTCAACCATTTAAAAGTAAATTACAATAGTAATTGACTGTACGACTGTAAGACTGTACGTTTAGAGATTTTCTGACTGTAGAAACTTATTTCTGCTTTTCATTCAGCATTCACCACTGTAATGGTTTCCAAAAAGACCATTAAACAGCTTCAGCATAAGAGAGATGACATTACTCCCACAAAGTCCTTACACTGAATACCAGTCTGTTTCAGAATAGACTTTAAGGTTTTGTTACTGGTCTATTAATGTCTTAATAGTATAGGAGCAGTGTATTCATCATATCTGCTACAGAGCTTTCAGAAGCAGAGCTTTCAGATGTTCAGGAACTAGTCAATTAGTCCTGCTCCGGATAAAAACAGAAAAGCAGTGTCTAGCCACTATGTTTGGCCACATTCATTTATTCATTCATTATCTCCCGCTTTATCCTCTAGTAGGGTCGCGGTGGGGTTCCCCATGCCCATCCAGGGGAGAACGTTTCGGGCACTGGGCAGATAGACCCAGGACAGGGCGCCAATCCATCGCTGGGCACACACTCACTCACACAAACACACTCTATATGGGGCAATTTGGAGAATTCAATTGACTTGATCCATGTTTCTGGACTGTGGGAGGAAACCGGGGAACCTGGAGGAAACCCACGCGGACACGAGGAGAATATGGAAACTCCACCCAGATGGGGATTCGAACCGGGAATCCCTAGCGCTGAGAGGCGAACGTGCTAACCACTAAGCCACCGTGCCGCCCCGTTTGGCCACATCTTAGTTTAAAATACTTTACTATTCTAGTTTTATTGTTTGAATGATTTTAATAATATTTTACACTTTTTATTTATTTACTTTTATAGCACAATTTTAATAATTTTAAATAGCTTTTATGATATTTATTACTCTGTAAAGCATTAATAATTAAATAAATTGAAGTATTGACCAGTATTTTGGCATCAGTGTCAGAGAAAAGAGGGTGGAGGCATCCAATATTACATTAAATTATCCGATATTATTGAAATGAGGTTTAACCATAAGTGTGTGTTTTAAATGATTTAAGCTGAGCTCATATTCACAAAATCAGTCAATAAAAAGTTTTTTTTACAATTTTTTTACAGTTTCAATTTTACTTATTGTATTTTGGGGCTAACTAGTAAAATCTCAGTTTACCATTTAGTTTCAGGTTTATATTATATGCACTTCTTGAGATCATTGCTTGCTACTTACCAACTGAAATAAAGCTATAGGGTGGGCAATACTGATAGAAATTATAATGTTATCTATATAAAAATGTGAAAGCAATGGGAACAAGGACAGAACCCTGAGGTACACCATGTGCTACAAGTACAAAGGATGACTTATGTACACCCAGAGATAAACTGCAAGAAAGGATTGAAACTAGGCTCCAAGTAACTCCAAATGAACTAGCCTGGGAAATTTACAGTATCAAAAGCCACTGTAAGATTTAGAAAAACAAGGATGTTGAAGTAAGCAGCATCAGCAGATTCAGTGCTATGCAGAAAGCCATAATGAAATATTTCAAATACATTATTACATTAAAAAAAAAAGTTTAAATCTATGAAGCAACAACTTCAGTCAATAATAAATGGGAGAGATACTTTGCAGAAAGTTCTCTATTAAATTGAATAAATAAGTATTTTTTTATTAATTATGTGTGGGTTGGCACGGTGGCTTAGTGGTTAGCACGTTTGCCTCTCAGTGCTAGGGATTCCCAGTTCAAATCCCACTCTGGGTGGAATTTCCATGTTTAAAATCAGCCTATATCACTTGCTGCCATTTTTCTGCTCTTCAGTCCAGTTGTATATATATGCTATTAGGTTTATTAGAATTAACATTCTTTATCTTACAGAAATGTTGAGGATTATTTCCAATTATATTGTCTGACACCTTTGCGGTTGTTTTGTTCTTTTAGGTGGGCTTTTATAATGCTGTGGCAATTCCCTGTTACACCACTTTGTCTGAACTGTTTCCTTCTTCAATTCCACTTCTTAGAGCCTGCAGGTCAGTAACTCACCTGTCCACTTTAATTAAAAGCTTTTACTCAAGCTTTTACAAGAGGGATGCCATATGGTTCAGATGTTCTGCATAAGTAAATTAAACACAGTACACTGTATTAAAACAATACAGTGAAACAAATTATCCTGCCTTTTCTAAACTTTTCTAAGCTATTTAACATGTTAAGTATAATATCCAGTAAAAAAATCTGGCTTTTTTAACTAAACAGACAGATAGACAGATAATTTATGGATCCCAAAGGGAAATTCAGGAATTCAAATATTTGTAGTGTGTGTATTTTCACACTTTCAAGCTAGTGAGCTAGAAACTCTTATAAAAATTAAACGAGAGCTTGCATTTTAAAGTTTGTTGATTTATAAGCTTTATCTGTTGTAACCTTGTGTGATGCACTAAAATCTGTTATGGGTGGTATGTAGTGAATGTATTTCTGTCTGCACCAGCTGTAACAGCATTTTCCTTCAATCCTCATTGTTTATCAATGTTTAAGAATGATTTATCTTTTTAATGCTACTGTTGTAGTAGACATTCTAATAGCATCTCATATTCTTTGTGCAGTATGTTTTTTTAGAATAGAAATACACATCTGATTAAAGTATAACAATAAAATCTGCCTGAAACTGTATATATTTTACAGTACCATTGAAATGGTATGTTTTTGGAAATGTGTGTAAGAAAAATGGCTGTGTCTTTGCAGAGAGAACTTAGGACAGTGGGAGAGAATAGTTCAAGGAGAAGAGCCTTGTACATGGGCTGCAGCTGAAGAGCCAGAGCAGAGTAAATCGCAGGAAACTATACCAGTGAAAGTGGACAACTGACTTCAAAGCCAGACAGACCACAGTGCTGCCCACACCCTGCCAGATACACCAGACTTCCTTCAGAACAGTCCCATTTTGTGTGACGATAAAAGGGAGCGAAGAGGCTGGGCATAAGAGGTGATATTCACCCAGCAACAAAAGCAAGATTTCAAAATCATGAAGTGAAACAATAGTTACCTCAGCTGTTACCAGAATTGTGAGGATAAAGACAATAATTATGATGACATTCATTGTTTGATGGCATGGAGGCAAGATCTAATTGCCTCAAGTCCATTTTAGTGGACTTTTCAGCCTTAGAAGATTTTTTCCTAAGACATTTGTTTTGACTCTTCAGCTTGGAATGTGAAATTTATTTAGTTGTCATTTTGAAATGGTTTCTTTTGGGTTCTTATATTTGAAGAGGCCTTAAAATCTAAACCTGGAGTTACTGCAAATGACTTGTAACTGAGTGTGGGTTCAACAAATCTGAAATGGTTCGTTTAATTCTGTGGTCAGAAAAGTCCAGTGCAACCTCTGCTTGGCAGTTTAGGAAACATGGACAGTACATTAGATGATGCTGGATGCCGTGGCTGTCTCACAGAGTTGTTCGTTTGTGCAAAGATGCTGTGTAGTACTTGAATGAAGACATACACCCTATTCTCTGTGTAAAGAAAAGAGAGAAAACAAACCCTACAGTGTATCTATCTGAAGCAAAGAGCTGTTGTGACTGAATAAGCTGACTCAGTTTGAAGCTTAATGTAGTCACACGCGAGTCACAACATTCTTCTCTGAAATCTATGACCATTCAACCAGATGTATGAATCAGCTTTTGATTCTCTTGTCCTAAATTAGCTTTACCTTGGGCAGTCCACTCATTTTAAGAGTTTATTTAATAATAATAGCAGTAGACTGTTCACTGTAAAGCTATACTAGTAAATAAATTAGGGCTATTTGTCGTTACTAGGTTTACATCACCAAACTTGCTCATAAGAACAATCCTTAATTAAATTGGCTAATTTGTGACTTACAGCAAATTTAAAAGAAACAACGCTTAAATGTGTGGCCTAAATGGTTAAACATTCAAGAAACTCAAGGTACAAATGTATACTGTTCAATTACACCACTTTTTACATCTTTAGAAGCTACATAGGTCAAGGTGGTTAAACATCTTTAAAGCAATAATTAAAACTTGATTTTTTTTAATTATTTAATGCAAACTGGCTGAGCAATGATAAGTCATTCTGTCTATCAGGAGAGGTGATTGTCCTGATTCCTTAATTTTCACTAAATAAAACAAATATACATTCCTTAAATGCATGTAGAACATTTCACATCTTCCACAACTTTGTCTTAGGGCCATAACACCAAACTAACCTAAAAGAACTAGCTGCGAAGATCTGAGTTGCGTCACCTGTGTCTGGGATAAAACTGCACTAAGACTTTACCAGAACATACAAACCTACAATAATGTGGAAAGTGCTTCTATTTCCATACCACTTTTGTTTACCACGAATGGTTTTGTGATGCAACTAATTTTATTCAAGAATATATTTGGTAAGTTGCAAATGGTACAACACCCTTGACAGGTCACCAGGCCTTTACAGGGCAAAGATGCAAATACATTTACTCACACATGCAAAAGCCTTACAGAAGGCACATTATCCACCCAGCCTGGGAATCAAACCCATGACCCTCCTGTTGTGTAGTTGGGTATGCCAACCAGCATGCACACTAATTTACTAAGATAAAAAGTGTGATTTCTTTCACCAACAAGCTCTGTGGCTGTGGCTGACTCAAAATTCTCAGTTAGCTGTTAAGCCAGAAGCAGGGGTCAGATTAGCACAGGCTGTATGGGACATACTGCCAAAATCAGTGTCACAAAAGTTTATAGACAGCCCCATCATAGGACTGACATGTCACTGTACCCTAAAACAAAATGGTAAATATTTAACAGCCACATCTATAAAAAGTTTAAAGCACTGTGTTCTTAATTTTTAATATGGATTGAAGATTAAATAAGGTTGCATGAGTAACAATTTTTGAGGCCAAAATCAGTGAAGTTGAGAAACCGCATGCAAAACAGAGATGACAAGTTCTCTGATCACAAAGCTTGTCCTAACAATAAGTCATACACACACACACACATTTTGCTTGTGATAGGTGAAGTCAGAGTTCTTATAAACACCTTTTATGTAAATTCTGCTGGATTGATGAATGAATGTAGTAACATAATGACACTGCATCATAATGCCCAGTGGATTTTGGGGGACCAAAGGAATGTGCTGATGTGGATTCATTACAGAAAGCTTTCAGTAGAGTAGAGATCAGCATGTGTGACTATGGTTGTCCTTTCTGTCCCTGTTTTTGCAGATTTAAAATGTGTGTAAAAATGTTTGTATTGATAGACGTAAGCTACACTCTTATGGTGCTACCTTAGGTCTTAGGCAGCCATGCACTTTCAGAACCTGTGTGAGCGCATGTGTGAGTGCATGCCATAGCTCTTTAAAACATCAATTTAAGACACATCATCATCCACCTCAGTGACTAAGATCCTCCACAGCCTGTTTTTCTCCCTCTTCATATGCACTATGTTTAGAGACTATTGTAATTATTATAATATTACTATTATGTTGTTAATTTTATTATGGTTCGTACTGCCTTTATGGCAATTATCAATAATTATTACCATTGTTATTTTCTTAATTAGAATTTAAATTAACTTATATTTTTTATACAAGAACAGTTAGAATTTTTGTTTTGTATAGAGCAAATTGTGCTTCACGAAGACGTGACTGGTCATGTAGACCTACCGCATACTGTTGCCCAAGATAAATGAAGAATGTCTTGACTGTAAATAGAAAAGCAGTAATTTTATTAAATATTTCTGAAAAAGGGATGATCGTTGATTATTTATTGTCTGTTATCTGTATGTTTCATAGAAAATGTAAATGGTGTCTGAAATCCTGTCTCATGAGCAGCCTGTAACATTTCAGTTGAACTTAGTTAAGTGGATTTCTACGATCCATGGTAAATATATAGCCTGTATATCAACTAAAACACAGATATAGAAAAACACTTTTAAACACAAATTATAGGTTTATGTTTTGAGGTAATAGTATGTATGCACATTTTAATGCAGTAACATGCAGATGTTAGACGGAATTGACGCATCTTTTTAACAAACACCTGTTGTTGGGAATAAAAAAATGGGGGGGGGGGGGAGGCGCAGCATCATATTACAATCAGGATTGATAATTCTACAGTGTAGTTGGTTTTCTTCATATCTACTGACTTGTGGCGTTCTCGTTTGTAGGTCACTTTGGATAAAAGCGTCTGCTAAATGACTGAATGTATATGTGAATTATTATTCATTCATTCATTCATTATCTTCCGCTTATCGTCTATTAGGGTCGCGGTGGGGTTCCCCATGCCCATCCAGGGGAGAACGTCTCGGGCGCTGGGCAGATAGACCCAGGACAGGGCGCCAATCCATCGCTGGGCACACACTCACTCACACAGACACACTCTATAGGGGGCAATTTTGAGAATTCAATTAACTTGTTCCATGTTTTTGGACTGTGGGAGGAAACCGGAGAACCCGGAGGAAACCCACGCAGACACGGGGAGAACATGGAAACTCCCCCCCCCCCCCCCCCCCCCCCCCCCCCCCCCCCCCCCCCCCCCCCCCCCCCCCCCCCCCCCCCCCCCCCCCCCCCCCCCCCCCCCCCCCCCCCCCCCCGAATTATTATATGCATGCAATTTATACCAACAGTTTTAATTTATTCTATTTCATAAATCTTTAGATTAGAACATTAGATGATTAATAATTTCACATTAAAAATGTCTACAGTAAAAATAAATTGATTAAAAATTTTATATTTTGTATATTTTAATACCACAATATAGCTTTTTATGTTATTACCTATTTGTGCATTGTGACACAGTTTGCAGTGAAAAGTTTGCATTAAAATACTGTAAAATCTAGAGTATTCTGACACCTTCAGGTTTAATTAGGTGTATATTTAATAACAAAGTTAGCCTTAATAATTTAAGCTTTTCCTGTTATGCCACATACTGTACATAGCAATGTTGCTACATTTTTTTATCATTTACCATTTAGGTCAGTGCAACTTAACAATAGTGCTTTGTGTACATCAAGTAAATACTATATCATCAAACCTACAACCCAACACACTAGTCAGCTAAACCTGTTAAAAAAAAAAAACGAGACTATCAACTCAAAGTTATACAATTCAAAAAGTACAGAATAAAGGTATAGATTCCCGAAAGAACAAAATGTGATTAAAAGATTTAATGTTAAGTGCTGAATAAAGAGGTGAGTTTTTATGTTTTTTTCTCAGTTTTTTTTCTCAGTTCTACTGATTTAGATGATATGATATTTACTTGTTCATTTTCACTTATAAGAAAAACTTGGGTCAACTTTGGATCTAGGGACAGCTAAAGACCCTGCTTACTGTTCTATAACCTTACGGGGAGTCCTGCCATATGATTGGAGGATACAAATTGGTGCTGGTAAAGTACTGCAGATAAGACATTCGGTTGTGTACGCAAGCATCAGAATTGAAATTTGATGTGGGCAGCTACAGGATGCCAGTGAAGGAAACACAGGAGCAGAATGACGCAGGAGAATTTTAGTAAGTTAAAGACCAGATGTGTTGCAGAATTCTGGGTCAGTTGCAGGAGTTTGATGGATTTCAAGGAAGGAGCTGCCAGAAGAAAGTTGCAGTAGCACAGTCTAGAAATTACAACAAATTTCCAGAAACCTGGATTTGCTCTTATCATTTACCTGTGATTAGTGTAAAATATAATTTTTTAAATAATTTAAAAAGTTGAATTGGTCTTATAGTTGAACATGCTGATCTGATCTGAACATTTCTAACAGAACTTTATTGATCTCATAATCAATGCTTATTTGCTAATTAATGTTCAAGCTATCCAGCAACAGTAGACAGTAAAAAGTAATACAACACAGGAAGAACTTACAAACCAGCTGAATTCTAGTGTACAAGAATGCCATTTTAACAGTTCACTGTGAAATAAATTAGCCTTTATAAAATGAACAAATACTCATGTCTCTGCTCACTATTGGCAGTCCTGGTGTTGCTGCATTGCACAACAAAGAGTAACTGATTTTTTTAAAATACCAATATCTGTACAGACAAAAATAAAATAAAATAAAATAAAATACTTATTAATAAAACACAACCCTAAAACCCTAAAATGTAAATAATTTTAGTGGTGACGATTCGGTTGTGTCTTCCACAAACCAGCTACTCTAATATTTACAGTTAAAACCAACAGACTAAAGCAAAACTTACAATTACAAAGGTTTAAAATTTAGTTTGGTATATTCCACTGGTAACATAATCACATATATTTAGAGATAATAAGGTGCTTTAGGGGCTACTTTTAAAATATAGCTATTTTATTAGCTTTTAAGAAACTATAAGAACATGGAACAGTGATGTATGTGCTTATGACATATAAAAAAAAAGATATGAGGAACTGTCCAAAAGCACTGTAAGTATGTGTTTGTAAATTTAAATATAAATTAATTCATTCATTATCTCCAGCTTTATCCTCTATTAGGGTCGCGGTGGGGTTCCCCATGCCCATCCAAGGGAGAACGTCTCGGGTGCTAGGCAGATACACCCAGGACAGGGCGCCAATCCATCGCTGTAAATATAAATTAGAAGTGTAATTTCATTTTAAATGCAGTTGTTTGTTTCTTTGTAGCTGCACTGTTGCTGCATAGCAACAACCCAAACTAAAGCTGCTTCCTTAGTCTCTCAACAGTAACTCAACACATCCCTGATACAGGCGAGTAACTCTAATCTTATTTTAATCAAGTTCTACCAATTTGTGTGGTTTTAAACACATTTGTGATCGACTGTATCATTGTTACATAAGATTTAGGTGTTATTTACTGTGCAGTAAATGTTTTAAAGAAGAGGATATAAAGTCATTCTGTGAGATGTTGACAAAGTTACTCTGTGTATGAGTGAACAGTGTGGGGATTGTTGTGCAGATTGTCTTAATTAGTAGTTCTATTTATTATTTACATTTTACACAAAATGTAAAAATCTGTTGTGTAAAAAAATGTAAATTTTTACATACTAGCAGTATAATTACTTTTATATTGTAATTATACACTTACCATCACTTTAGTACAATTCATTTGTGTTCAGATGTTTGTCCTGTTTTTCCTTATTTTATGAAAAAAAATCTGCATGAAGAATGTATTTGATAGTGACAATGTTTTTTTTTTAACATGTTTTTGATGTTGTATATGAAATAATATTGGAATAGTAAGAGGGAAACTTAACTGGAACAGGTCTGCCCTCTTGAGACCTATTTGCAACCACAGTTCCAATCAGAACAGGAAACTTCTTCTGTGGGTTTGATTGCTCGGAGGGATCTAGCCAGCTGCTAATACTGACCTGCACTTTGTCATTTGACGACATTAAACATGAGCCCATGTCAGAACCCAATCCGAACCTGGGACCCAGCAAAACACAGCTGAGATACTAATTCTAATCTAAGAAAAAAACACTTAGGAATCACAAGGCTCAACACATATGAAACAGCAAGAAGAAGGAATGGATTGAAAGAAAGATCAAAGGAGATTTAAGAAGAATAAGGCCTTTAGGCAGGTCATTAAGCAGGTAGCACTTTTAGATCAAAAGGAGTAATTTCACACCTATAGCTAGTTTGCTCTGGTTTGAATCAGTTAACATGTTAACTAGGACTGATTATTTTTTTCTATTAGGCCTGAACGTAGAACACATTCTTTTTAACCTAGTGCAGTTGTTCTGGTCTATATGCAGGTGGGTTGTATAAATTGTCACAGAGTAATGCCATGTCATGCCAGAAATATGAAAAGTTGAACACTATCCGAACAGTTTGGAACAGAAGAAGCCCAGCGATGGATTGGCAACCCGTCCTTGGTGCATTTGCCCCTAAAGAGTTGTACCATGGATGAGCATGGGGAACCCCTCCAGCAGCCCTTGTCAGTAGTATAGGTCATGAAATCAATGACTTTATGAGTGTATAAAGACTTGAATTGCTAAAATATCATCCTCTATCTATCTGTCTATCTGTCTGTCATTTTAAAGTATTACTGGTAATTAAATTATTAATATGCTTATCATTAGCTGCATTTAGGTCATTCTTTTAAAATGTTACACTTTAAATTTTGCAGTATTCACCAGTGTCAGACGAGGCTGAAACTCTCTGAAATGCAGCGTGAGAGGAAAGAACTTTTGCTGGCTATTGAGAGGCTGATTTCCATACTTACTGTTAAGGTCATCTAAATTCTTTTGTTTACAATTTTAGGCCACAGAAACCCATTTGGAACAAGCCTAAACATGATTCTGAGACTTATCATGTTGCAGAAAGAAGAGCAATGAAAGGCACCGTAAATGAAATGACAAATGCATTATACAATTTGAACATGACCAAGACATGGACTGATATTCAAGGCAATATAACAAGCCTGAGCAAGACTTCAGATATCAATCCAGAAAGACACAAAACAAAAGAAGCTCATACCAGGACAGATCTTTCATTAAAGATGC
Source organism: Corydoras maculifer (assembly GCA_019802435.1). Lineage (NCBI taxonomy): Eukaryota > Metazoa > Chordata > Actinopteri > Siluriformes > Callichthyidae > Corydoras > Corydoras maculifer. Next base: position 1,212,782 of record JAFMOD010000880.1, on the reverse strand, counting down.
CAGTTAAAGCAGCTCAGACAATTCGTGGACATTTGGTGAAGAAGCACCAGAAACATTACGGTTGCACACAATTACAAATATCTGGACCTTCCAGATGCTCTCATCTGCAACTTTTTGAACAACTGTTTACGAAGACACTAGAACCGATTACCAAGAAGTGTTCTAACTTTAGCGATACAGCTCAGCAGCATGAGCAAAAGCTCAAGCAGGTATGAGCTCCTTACAATTATGGATTTGAAGACAATTATCATTCCTATTCAAAATTGTATTCTTGGATTAGAATCTTTATTTTTATTAAACATATTAAATAATTTACATTTGGGCATATTACTCATCAAACCATGACAACTGCCTCCTCACCACTAAACACTAACACCCCTAAGCAGGACAACCATAATAAGAGGCACAATGTATTTCTGGTGAAGTGTTGTGTTTATATTTTACAAGTTTATTTTTTGCTTTTTTGACTATAAAATCTTAGCATCAGAATCTTCAGAGACCTTTTACAAGGTACAAAAGTACAAACAAGACTGTTTTGTTTATTTGTTTATTATTTTGATAATAACATGAACTATCAAGGGTACAAGTGTTTTTAACTTACGTCAGTAAGTTCACATGTATTGTCATCTTAAGAATGTGACTGGCATGAGAAAACATTCTGTACAACATACAATCAGATCTTTCATGTAGATCATAATGGTTACTTTGAAAATGGTCCAAATATCATTTTCTAATAAAAGAAACTTATCAACAGAATTAAAATAAATATAATAAAGTGTTGTATTGTTATTAATTAAAATTTAATAAGCTGTTAATTAAAAATTATTGTGGCCTTCCAATTTTTACTGTCTTTATATATAGACAATTTGTATTATAGTAATGTAAATACATTTATTGTTTGGTTGCATGTCTTTGCTTAATGTGTGTATCAGCCACAATATGGCAATATGTCATTTCTCCTAAAGATATTTTCATTATGTCTCAGGAGCTGATAAAACTTTCAGCTGGCAGAGGCCACCTTAATGAACGACTCGCAGTGTTAAGTGATGTCTTTGACGAGGTGTGTATCTGCCTACCTGCCCTTAGCGGCATTCTCCAAGAAATTAAGGTATGATTCATTGATACAGAAATAGTTACATTACTGCACCAATTGTATAAATGATACAAATGTTAGTTGTTGTTAGAAATCTGTAAAAAAAAAAAAAAAAATTATAATAATAATGGGGGCACCTAAGTGACTTTTCATTTAGATTGTTTTCTGTTCTGTTAACATTTTAAGAAGGGGTGTAGCATGTGCAATTAATGAAATTATAAAAGAAAATGTGATAATAGACAGTTGGATTCAAACAAGGATCACACACAACCTTTACCAAAAACAAAGTAATGAATGCATGTCTTTTTATCCAAAAACATTTAACTGTCAGAATTACAAATGTCTCTGAAGAACAGGAATGTAGTATGTGATGAATATGTTACACCAGACTAATGTTTACAACTGTAATGCTTTTTCAGATGGGGTATGAATTGTACCTAATGTCACATTTCCATCTTCAGTCACCTCCCCAGGACACGGTGAGAGCTGGACGTTTTATATTTTAGATCTTTGTGGAAAACTTAGAGGAAATGCCTAACTTTGCATAGCTGTTTTAAATACAATGACTAGGATAAATGTGTGTGTGTGTGTGTGTGTGTGTGTGTGTGTGTGTGTGTGTGTGTGTGTGTGTGTGTGTGTTTGTGTGTGTAGTCTGCATGTTCTGTACTTGGAGGCCTTGCTGGAGAAGTAAATTTAGAGGAAGCTGCAATGCAGGTCTCGTTACTAGAAGAGGAAGTCAGGTGTTCTTTGGATGACAATGACAGGTCTCACTATAAAAGATCTGTGGAAGTGTTCAAATAGTTCTTTGTTTTGTACAAAACCCTAACGGTTTAAATTTGTTTTTGTTCTTATTCTCATTTCAGACTCAGACTAAAACATAGAGAGGCTCAAAATAACGCCATGGCAAAGCAAAAGAAAAATGGTACAGAGATTTAGAATGCATGAATAAAAAGGTCATTTATGCCAAATGAAGCAATACACAGTTCCTCACATATTTGTTGGGGATTTATTATTGTGCAGGCTAAACACTGGCTATATACTTCACATTATATAAAAAAGCAATAAATAAATACACTTAATCATTTCAATTACTGATTTATTCCAGTTTAAGAAACCTGACAGTATCTGTGTGACCACCAGAGTGCAGTAATTTACCAGAAATGGAACTTAGGAGTAAACTCACTCAGACCAAAAAGGTCATCAATCGAATGTGAATAAATGTATTATTAAGGATAAATTTATTTCTAACAAATTAACACATATGCAAATTGAACAAAAATTACATTCTGAATAAATTTTTTTTTTTCAACCACGTTTTTAACACTTTACAACAGTCCCAGTTTCTCGTGTGGCCCCTTAAGAAAATTAATTGACCAGTTTCGGTGAGCATGACTTTTTACCTATTAAATACCAACAGCTGTTGGACATCACTTTGCATTTTTGGGGATCATCAAATTCTATAGCAATGACAGTTACATCTGTGCAGGTAGACAGCTCAATTACACTCAACAGTATGTATCTCGTGTTGGCGGATTCAGCTATTTTAGTTCATAATCCATTTAAATCAAGTTTATTAATATTCAGATGTTGTCTTCTCGATACAGTGACAAATACACACTTTTAAATATCTGATGAAGTTTGTATAACTAAATATGTGGTTTTTATTTTCCCTTTAGACGAAATAGCAGAAATAAATTTTTCTGATCACTGCACCACTGGATCAAATCAGGATGTTAAGGTCTTGGGTGTAGCACTATACAAACAATGTAAGGTCTCCATTATCACTAAACTGGAGTCTAAACGGCTGCAGGTTTGGAAGATCTGGAAGGAGGTGCAGAGTCTGCAGACTGAGATAAAAAAGACAATGATGCCCATTGCCATTACTACAAGTCTGGGGGACCTCATTGAAGACTCAGAAGTAAAGTACAAATATATAACCATTATAACTTAAGAATTTTTTATTCTATTAGGCTGTGTTTTTTATGTCCAGGTTGAAATTCTGAACATTATTTCCTCCAATGAGCATCTCAGAAAAAACAACGAAGTAATATATTTTTTTCAGTTTATGTAAATTCTTAGTTATTAAAATATATGGCTAAAACTGAGCCCTATCCCATTCTGAAGGATCTTAAACGGGATATTTTGATGGCTCTTCAGAGTGCAAATTTCAGCAAAGAGAAAAAAGAGTAAGTGATTTTTGATCTTGTTTTAATGACTATGCTGCCTTTCTTCACATGGAACATGAACCATAGTGACACTTACGCTCCTCTCTTTTACAGGCAGGTTTGGGAGAGTATATGGAATGCATTACATGAAGATGATTAAATATCTGATAAGTCATGGTTGCCATCTTCCTCTGTTTAATCACTGACAATGTTCTGCCTCTTTGCTATCTTTAAAATTTATACAATCAGCTATTGTGTAATCCTAATAACGGTTGTGTGAGGGGTCGGGGTGAGTTGGGGTGAGGATTCGGGCGCTGAGCAAATACACCCAAAAAAGTCGCCAATCCATCGCTGGGCAAACACTTATTCACACAGACACACTACACAGTGGCAATTAAGTGCAGTCATTTTACCTTGCATCCATGTTTTTAGACTGTTACAAGAAACCAAAGAACCCAGAGAAAATCTACACATTTGTGTGGCAAATGTGCTAACCACTATGCAATTTTGAATAAAAAACTAAAACTGGGGACATTTATATACAAAGAGCATATCATTTTCTCTGAAAATTCTCTGTAAAAAAAAACATTTTATGTGCCTTAAACACTGAACCATTTTATGGATCACAAATAATCTATATGCTATAATGATTTAACTTAATTTGACTTAATTATGATAAGTGGGATGTTCATTAAAATAGTATTGATTGGAATTTTCTGCAGTTTTTCTGCACTAATGAACATTTTCCAACCTAAGTGCAATTTAATAATAAAGCTGTTAATAACATGTGCTGTTTTATGCAAAGCTATATACCACAGAATCATGAACTTTTTAACTTAATTGCTAAATATAACACCCCCACACTGGTAAATAAACATATAGCTTCTTGAAAATTTTTGGGTTTATCTTACATATTTTGAGCTTACCTTTGTCATTAAAATACTGAACATATTTTATTTGTCCTGTTAAATAAAATTAATTAATAAATCATAGCTTTCATGTTGTAAAAAGTTTTTAGACAGTGTCCATACTCTTTTTAAATAGTGTCCTCTTTTTTTTATAAATACAATTGTTGGATATTGCACCCAGTAAGACTGATTTGTAGAAATACTTTGGATGTAAAATGAGGAGAAGTAATGTATTTCTCTATATATTAAGTAAATTTATGTACCACATTAGCAGCAGTGTAGCTTTAAAACAGAACCCTACAGAATATGTTAATTGAATTAGTGCAGCAGACAATGTCTAATTTTGATTGTAATATAGTTTTTAGACCCATTTAGGATTAATATAAATAAAATGTCAGTACTTAACATATTCATAATGTTTTTATACTATAAATGCCCAGAGATAAAGCACAGTTGTATTAATAGGAGCGTTTAGGTAATAAGAGATAAGAATGAGTTATCAGTCATACACTGGGTCAAAGTAAAATTATTATCTCTCCTCTTACATTATGTACTTTTCAAAATCAGCAATACAACAGGCAAAGTGAGGTTGAGCATTGTGGGAAATGTTTTATGGCCTTCAATAACTTCAAGATTTGAGATACATTTTATTTAAATCTTATAAAGGATGACGGTCTGTGTGTGTGTGTTTCCAATGCAAATCCACACCGTCAATTACCACAAATTTAACATAGTCTTTGCAACCCCGTGTGGTTTCTATAATATTTACAACCACCAAGAATAACATAAGTGGTTCTGTTTTAGCAATCTTTTGTGAAACATCAGCCATGCACCTCACAGCTTGATTTAGGATGTGTCAGTGTGTCTGGTATTGTGGCGACATGAAAAGCATGCCTTGAACTAATTACCTTAATTATTCAAAGGTGTGTTTTTGGCATAATATGCAATAAACCTTTGCCAAAATTTGCCATTCCCTTTTACAGCCAGGTGTGGTCTGACTTTTGAATTTTTCTGAATGTTTAAAAAAAATATATATATTTTTATATTCTGTTTTGTATTATTGAAGTTACTGGCATGTTCCATGAGTTTGTGCACTGCTGCGTGTCCATGTGTGCATAACAAGCAGAGTGTACACACATGTAATTACAAATCACTGCCAAGATGACAATGAGTGTCTGACAGTTAACGTCTGCCTCAGCTGATGTGTTCAGTGCACCTGTGCAATACAGCAGAAATTTACCTGAAGACATCTCAAAATCAAATAGTGGTTTTGGTGCTATTGTGCACAGGTAAAACTTATATTTAGGTAATAAATTTTTTTTTGTTAGTTACTTTTGTTAGTAAAACTTTATTTTTTTTGTTAGTTAAATAATGTTTCTTTTAGAAAACCTGACCAATTTCATGTAAATTAACATTTATTCCACTTGCACAAAATGTCATCTTGAGCCCTGGCCAACGGCTAGTGGTTTATATTTTTAAAGAATTGCACGAGTGGATTCTAATGTGTTTTTGGATGATACTTTAAATTTCAGTTCTTAACAATTCAATCATACAGTGATTTTTCTAAACTGCTCACGTTTTAATTTTAATTCAACTGTTTAAAAGATCCAATATCTTACCAACAGTGGTGGCATGGTGACAGGACAGTAAACACTTCCACCAAACAGCAAGAAAGTCTTGGGTGACTCTTGGCTGCAGTACACAGAGGTGGTTTTTGTCTGTCTGTCCTCGTGTCTACATGGACTTACTCCCACACTGCTAAAATGTTACTAAATGAACTCCCAAAATTACAAATATACTCTTACATTATCTTTGTGTTTTTTTTCGTTCCACCTCTATTTATCATTTCATAAACCCTCAGACTGATCTGATGTCAGTGTATATGTAACAGTAAACAGTATAGTTTAAATGAGCTCCAAAAGCCAATCTGGGTGAAGTTTCCATGTTCTCCCTGTGTCCATGTGGGTTTCTCCTGGTCCTCCAGTTTTCTCTCATAGCCTAAAAAAAAACCGCATGCATGTGTGTGTGTGTGTGTGTGTGTGTGTGTGTGTGTGTCTGTGTCTGTGTGTCCAGCGACGGATTGGTGCCCTGTTCTGGGTGTATCTGCCCAGCACCCGAAATGCTCTCTCCTGGATGGGTATGGGGAGTAGAGAAATAAGCAGAAGATAATGAGATGAGATAAAAATAATATATCAGTTAGAGGACAAAAAGCAAGACCTATTTATTTTACTTTACTAAACACTTTACTGCCTTGCAAGTAAAAATGTATTTTGATTCCACCAGCCTGCAGTGCTTTTGCCCTATATGTACTCCAAAAACTGTAAGAGTTGCAATAAATTTCCCAATCAATTCACTGTGTATTAAGCATAGACTTGTATTCCAGATCTTTTTATCAACATTACACGAATACCAATGTACAGTTTTTGTGTTGCTCATGTCAAATAGATTAGCCTTTTTCATTTAGAGCAAAACATACAAAAACTGGCAGATTTTAAATGCATATAGAACATTTAAGATAGACATGCTTTTAGCTTTCCACCCTCAGTGAGAGACACTCTGTGCTCTTTGAACCTTAGCACCCACCCATGCCTTGCTGTCTGCTTGATACAATCAGGGATCAAAGTACTATCCACGAAGCACTATCACTGTATGGCTTTTTGTTTCTCTTATTCTGCTGTCAGTACTCACCCTAGAGGAATCTAGCGCCCTGTTTCACCATGTATATGCGCGATGTGATCCTTCTCCTGCTCTGCCTGTCCTCATGCCTGGCTGCCACACTTATGCCATCAGTATCAGCAGAGGAACTTCCTAAAGGGGCCGAAAAAGTAGAAAATGGTGGAAAGGATGAACTTACTCAAGACGACTCTCATGTAAGGGAAGGCCAGACCGGAACGACTTCTGGCACCAGTCAAACTCCAGAAGACGAGAATGACTGGGGGCTAAACTCTATCAGAGGCAGCTTCCAAGCTGTCAATGGTTATTTCGACTCACTGCTGGAGCTGATGGGGGGCCGTGATGGTGTCTGCCAGTATCGCTGTAGATATGGTAAGCTAAAAAGCTTTGTTTTTGCTTCTGTAGTATGTCACATACAAGAAAGATATAACAACAAATCAAAGCAAGGCAAACTAAATAGTGAGTGAGCTGTGAAATGACAGAAGAAATGGTGCAGTTTCAATTTAATAAACACACCAATCTGGACATGACCATGCTGCTAAATGCTACTGCAGTGAAGTAGAATTGTGAAAGATCTGTGATCTTCCTCATCTTGAAGTCTAATGGAACATTGACCGCACACTGCACAGCCATCATTGAGTGTTTGCCAAGTCTCAAAAAACTACTGATTTTAAAAAACATTGTTACTGACCAGACACAAATGCTTATTGCTTATTAAAAATGCTTATTATTTTGTAGGACATATCAGAAATTAAACTTTGAAAAAAGACAGAGTGAACAGAAGTCATGTTACATTATTTTTGGGATTAGATGACTATAATGATGGATTAAGACAATTTTTAATGGTTGTAACATTGTGTTCTCATCGGTCTTGAACTACAGAAGATAGACAGACCTTATTAAACTCATGGTTTATTTATATTATTACATTATATTTTGTATCAACTGTTCAGCCAATTTAATGCAAACATATGTGAGGTAGAGATTTTAAATAAGTGTTGTCTTGATATAAAACAGATTTGTTTTTGGTTGTTGGACAGGTAAGGCTCCCCAGGCTCGCCCAGGTTACCAGCTGCCTGAACCCAATGGCTGCACGTCCTCTCTGCTGGGTTTCCAGGTACCAGACAGTGTATGTGTCTTTTAAGCATCACTAACTGATTACTCTTCCTAATTTTAAGAACATAAGATTCAGAAATTGACTAAATTATTAATTAACAGCATAATTATGTCATCATTGACTATGGCTTGTTCCATAGTAAAAGGTGCACTACATTAATTTGCCATTTTATTAGGTACACCATTTTATCTCTATCATATAGATGTGATTTTTAGCTTAACAGTTAATCTACTATCCCAATATGTTTTAATATGACACAGTAGGTAATATTTAATTAGTTTAGTTGTTAAACATTAGGCACATTCACTGTCTAAGTTATTGGTCCATGACAATGTAATTTGCTCCTTATTAAACTTGGGAATATCAATTTAGATACAGTAGCCCATATGTTGCTGCACAGTTTGTTAGTCAACCACTAAGCTGTAATTAGTGCTTATGTTTAGAGGTTGCAGCTGGACATTTTTTGTTGATAGATTGTTTTCAGTCCAGCAAAGTGACACAGGTGTTTATAAAACACTCAAACCAATTGAACATACACCACCACCACCACCACCATGTCAGTGTCACTGCAGAGCTGATAATCATTCACCACCCTAACCCTAATCATAACTCACATCTACCTTATACATAAATTAGTTTGCAGCCTAGCAGGCACAATGAAGTATTTTAAAACTCCAGCATGACTGCTGTGTCTGATTTACTCACACACTAACGCCGCCAAAAAATATCTGCTACTTGATTGTCCTTTAAGAGATCTATACCTGTAGAGAACAAGGTTAAGGGGGTAACAAAGTAGGAATAAAACAGATATCCTACAATTAGTAATTGTAGGATTACACATGACATCTGCATGCACATGGAGAAGATAAAGCAATAAGTGAAGACACATAGATTAGAATAGAATGAAACTTACAATGAAACTTGACTTCTAATAGATGATTACATAACACTGTACAGGTTTCACCATGACATTAGTAAGTTTTTATTCATGTCACCACAACAATGATGATAAAATATGATTTATAATCCATGATTACCAGCCTAAAACAGGAGACACTGCCTTACCACATCTTATTGACAGCTCTGTGCAAGGCATTTATGTATTTTTGTAAAGGGCTGGACCTGGTTCAGGACCTGGCATAACTGTGTTGGGCTGTTGTGTAATGTTTCCCATAACACTACTATTTGGTTTTTCACTCATGGAGGTTAAGATGTGAATAACCCAAAATGTGCAAATCAGCCTGTTTTTTTGAATATAAATATATTAATTCCATAATTTAAGTGTTAAAAAAAATTCTGTATTTTAAAATAACCCACATCTTATTGCACTGAATTTTTTAATACAGTTTGATATGGGAATTCCTGCAATGACAAAGTGCTGTAACCAGCTGGACATGTGCTATGACACATGCGGCTCCAACAAGTACCGCTGTGACACCAAGTTCCGCTGGTGCCTCCACAGCATCTGCACAGACCTCAAAAAGAGTTTGGGCTTCATGTCAAAAGTAGAAGGTAAGAATTAATATGCTCTGATACTTTAGCCATGACTCACATATTTACTGCTGTCTAAAGTAATTAAGGATTATAATCTTTTACAACATACTGGCATATTTTTAAAATATAACACAGACAAATGGGGCAACGATGACATCCTAGCTATATGTATGTGTGACAGGGTAATTTGTTTGCATCAATGTGAAAATAAAAATGAATGATGGCATTATTAGACATTTGTCACCCAAAGAGAAATTCAAAAACTGGAAAACATATAAAAATAAATGTCCACAACATTCAATGCATTCCTACAAAAGTCCTACGAAATTCTTCCCCATGGTTGCATTGTTACCACAGGAATACATCATAAAATGGAAAGAAACTTTTGATCCAGAGCCACTGTTTGTGCCATATGTTGCTGTTGTAAGAATGGTACATGTCCTGAGGAATTCACCCTTTGCTCATTAATAAACAAGTTCATTAATTTAAAATAATTTTTAAACCTTCGTAATCATACTTTGGCAAATTAATTTTATTTCTGGATTTCTATGATGTATGATTATTGTTTGAGGTCTTAAATATTCCTTAGTTACTTGGTTAAGGCTTACTGTAGCATTAATTGTGTGTGTTTTAATCTGTTCTAAAGATCAGCTTTTATTTGAACTTTATTTTTACTACTCTATGTTTGCTGTTGAATCAGTTACTATACAGTGACACCAAGCATAGAGTCTTTGTGTGGAAAGGTATATTGGAGTAAAACTATATTCATCCTTAGTTATTGTGATGTAAACACACAAAAAATGACTTATTAAAGAACTATTTAATTCCTAATAATTTCTTATATTTAATTCTCTTTCTCAGCTTGCGAGGCCTTTGCAGACACCATGTACAACACAGTATGGACTCTGGGCTGCAGGCCGTACATGAACAGCCAGAGGGCAGCATGTGTGTGTGAGGGAGAGGAAAAAGATGAACTCTAAACATCTCCTGCCAACCACCGTGACTCACCATTATCAAACTCTTGCACACCACTCAACAGAGATGATTTCAAAAGTAAATCATTCCCTGAATTTGTGATAAAGACTCATGCTCAAGTTCTTAATGTCTAGTTTTGACCACTTCTCTTTCTTTGGGTTCAGGTTTACAGGATTATCTACATAAAAAACTGAAATGGTTCAGTAAGTGGAACATCCTAGCATCATACTTTAACAGGACTGCTCTATTAAACAGGGCATGTAGGATATATTAAAATGCATTCTGTGTGAACTGTTAGTAATTCTCCTGTAAAGTTGACAAAGCCAAGCAGACTGGTAAGAACAGATGAATAATTTAAATTGTATAGCATGTGACAAAAGTGCAGTATTACTGTGTTTTATAAGGTCTATATAAAGATGTCAGTACATGTGCTGAATGTTATATGTTGGTAATTTATTAAAATATAGTATATGGTATAGTTTAACTCTGATAGCTGTTTGGTCCATGAATATACAAACCACTTTTCTCACATACACATTCGTAAGTTATTCTGTGTTCTTACGAATAAATATTGACTTAATATAGAGGCTTATATACACTATATATACTTAATACAGATCACCCTTGGTGATGTATAGCTAATCACTAAGCCACAGTGATGCCCTATATATATATATATATATATATATATATATATATATATATAGATAGATAGATAGATAGATAGATAGATAGATAGATAGATAGATAGATAGATAGATAGATAGATAGATAGATAGATAGATAGATAGATAGATAGATAGATAGATAGATAGATAGATAGATAGATAGATAGATAGATAGATACAATTTATAAGAGTGTGGGAATACTTCTTAAATGCTATATATAATATGTATATAGATACAAATTATAAGAGTATGGGAATACTTCTTAAATGCAATACCATTTTCAGTAATGTCCTACTACAAAGACATTTAAGACAATATGTTTTGTGTCAGCTCTTTCATCTTCCAGCATGACCATATTCCTGCATAGGTGAAGATCATTAACATGTACTTTGCTGCAGTAAAACTCTGTAAAAACACATTCTGAAATGCTATGGCCATGCTATGCAATTGCAAGCCAAAATATTTTGTCTAGCAGTCGTGAGCTAACAACTGCTTTCTAATCAGAATCTAACTTCTACAGACACCATCTAATGATTTTTGATTTCTTTGTTATTACATATGTGTATTGGTTGTAAAAACTTTAAGGCATTGTTAGTGTTGATACGAAATTAAAGGAAGCTCCAAGATATGTTTAATGCACATTATAGTGTGGAACTAGTATATTGTCTTTTTAACACAATACACACAGACTAAAATAAATAGAGACAGAAATGTGTGTCTGTGTGGGTCTTCGTGTGTGTGTATTATGGATCTGGCAGTATGAGGATTGGTCCACCAGTTAGTGTGCGGTTTTGATGGTACTGCTCAGTCCAGAGGTCTCGTCTAAGCCGTCTGCGGCATCCTTGTGTGCAACGTGACTCTCCCTGACCACACACCAGCACCCGACAATGCAGATACACCTCCTACAATACACAAGGATGACTCACAGTAAGAAGAGGTTCAGTGTAAAAGTACTTACTCTCTGCAGCTCATGCATGGCTATAGCACACTTTTACTCACAATGTTGTCATTGCCTACGAATTTAAAGACAGGAACCTGGTAGTGCTTGGTAAGTTGATTTTTAGCTGAGAGCTGGCGCACAGTTTCATCTGAAATACAACTGGCAGAAGCAGATTAAAGCTAATACTGTATATCAGTATGTGTATGTAATAAATGTTTCCCTTTTTTAACAAGGACTGTTTTACACATCCTGCAACTCACCCATCTTTTATAAGGTAATACTTTAAGACTTGGTCAGCTTTGGGTCCTGGTGTGGCAAAGCAGCTCTCTACCAGTGCAGCAAGACCTTCAATGCGTTCCTGTGGCTCTACAGCGAAATACAGTGCATCACGTAGTCGTAGTTCTGGAGGACTGCTGTATGGTTCAGAAAACGCTGCACTTTTAAACAGCTCCAGTGTGAAGGGAAAAATCCCTTTACTGTGTGCCACAAGCTCTAATACAGAACTCTGCACACTGGGAAGGTATCCGTCGGATACGTCATAGTGCCCAGGGAACTCACAGATTATGGGCAGCAGAAGTTTGCTAGTGCGTACAATCAGATCTCCACTGCTGCCCAGATTCGATTTTGGAAGCCCAGTGACCAAGTTTGTTCCAATTATTTTGTCTTTAATTACCTACGCAGAGAGAGAAAACAGATATAAACATTGTGGTATTAAGGCCAATCAACATTAGTGACACCTGCCCATCACTCCTTAGGGAGCTTTTAAGGCAGCCGATTTAAACTTTTTCAGCTATAACAGCAATCACATTTTCATAAATGCTCTTTACAAGATTTTGGAGTGAGCCTTTTTGAGGTTTTTGCTGTTTCATCCAAAATAATATATGTTGGTCATTCACTGATGATCAAGGCTCTACTGTATGTGGGCCAGTCAGGTTCTTCCTCATAAAAAATTCATGCACATTCATGCGGATACAGATAAGCACCTTCTCAATAGAACAACTGATAATGATGATGATTAGATTCATTTTCTATATAATTTTGGCCATACAAGTCAATACAAGTCAATATGTTCAAAAGTGTCATACAAGTCATTATGTTCTACTATATAATGCACCACAATAGACGTTAATGTATTTAAAGGCAATGTGTTACCTTCAATACTACTTTATAATTATACCAAAATGCCCTCAGTTCCCTCCGTTCCATCAGCACATATATTTAAATACATGGCCTGTTTCAAGTCATTTAAAATTTACAGCTTTAATTACTGCTCCCAGTTTGTTGGTCTCCTCTAACTCGGGATTATTGTGGTGGTCATTTACCAGATACAGCAGTGGTCGTGGACCATGTTTTCAAATGTTTGACTTCATTTCACTTAACAGTGGGTTTTAAAATTTCACCAAACCTTTATTTTGGTTGTTGGAACAAACTTTACGAAAAAAAGGTCAAAGATGCTTCAGTGTGTAATATATTCATCCACACACATCCATTCTAATTCCAAAACATTTTTTTCACATCCCCACTTTCACATCCCCACTAACAAAATATGTACCCAATGTTTCATATTAGTGACCTTTATCCCAAACTCATGTACATTATTAATGCTACATACAATCATGCTTAGATGGATGTTTTATAGGCAAAAAAAATATTAATAAAACAAAACTGATATCTAAAGCTGATAATATGTATAAGCTTTGAAGCTTTTTGTGTTCATTCAGTGGGTCTCACCTTGACCACAGTGCCACAGGTTTTCAAACTAAATTGCAAATTTATGTGAGTGCCATTGGAGATGCCACGGCAGGACGAGTTGGAAAGGAAGAGCTCCAGCCCACCCACCAATTCTTTGGGAACAGACACATTAATAGACCTGGGGTCACACTGCACAGGAACTGCAAAATAAACAAAATATTCAAATCCTTTAGTGTTTTGAATTTAGTCATGTATATCATGTATTTCTGGGTTACATTTTAGACCATCTAACCATGAGCTAGACCTCAAATCAACTGGTTCATGCAACAGGACAATGATTTCAAACACACCTAATCAACAACAGAACAGCTTAACAAAACTAAAAATGTCCCTAATGGCCCAAGGACAGCCTCTAACCCACTTAAAACCTAAATTAACTGAAGCAATATGGTACCAAAATTCCCCAAGATGTTAGAGATTAATTCAGATGTACAGAAATGATTACTGCAAGTTGTTACTGCCTAAAATAAATATATAATAAATATAACACTGTGTAATATGTCTATTGTATTATTGTCTGATCTGATGATGTCTGACAAAAATATAAATGCAACTGTTTGGTTTTTGCTCCCATTCTTCATAAACTGAACTCAAAGATCTAAGAGGTCTTTTAAGGAGCTTAGCCTAAGAAACACGTTTTCAAGAATCATGTTGTTTTATCATTTTGATATGCCACACCTGTGAGGTGGATAATTCTAATACATAAGGAACATATGTTTTTAAAGAGGCTGGACTTTGGCTTAAGAAAGTAAAAAAAAAGGATTTACACTGTAAATGCCCAGCATTTTAATTAGTTGGTTGACTGGAAAATACTGCCATTAATGGTCACTTAATAATTGCCATGTATGTCAAAAGGAGAGCAGGGGACATTATGCCATATGTTGTTTATGTCTCTTGACAACAAAACACTATAATGGTTTAGATCTCACTAAAACAGTGTTACAACCATTTATTCCTAGATCTGCTACCTTTACTCAAGTGATTTTACACAATCTGCTCTGCAAAAAGGTCATCGTTTGGACTTTTGAACATATGATTTGTAGTTGCTTCAGTCAAATTGGTGTTCAGCAACATTATGTGGCAATAAAATGCACATGATCTTTTCTTCCCTGATGGCACAGGCATATGTCAGAACAATAATGATTCATTGGGCTCAAACTGAGTAAACCTGAATCAGAAAGCGTGAAAAATTGTTTTCACAAATAAAGGCTTGACTTGCGCAAGGTCTTTGAGATATGATTAGGAACATTTTCAAAATGTTTTAAATTTCCTTTATTCAAGATTTTAGCCAAAAAATTTCACTCAAGGAACATGAAAAAAAATGTAGTATGTTGCACATAGTTGTCAAAAATATATTTTAGATAATGTGAACCGCGGCACGGTGGCTTAGTGGTTAGCACGTTCGCCTCTCAGCACTAGGGATTCCCGGTTCGAATCCCCATCTTGTTGGAGTTTCCATGTTCTCCCCGTGTCCGTGTGGGTTTTCTCCAGGTTCTCCGGTTTCCTACCACAGTCCAAAAACATTGATCAAGTCATTTGAGTTCTCCAAAATTGCCCCATATGGTGTGTGTATGTGTGTGCCCAGCGAAACGTTCTCTCCTGGATGGGCATGGGGAACCCCCCTCCGACCCTAATATAAGACATAATAATAATAATAATGAAGATAATGAATGAATGAATGAATTAATTAATTAATTAATTAATTAATAATGTGAACCAGATTTAAAGCTAAAATCAGTTCATTTTTGGACAGACATGTATTTGTCCAAAAGCCATATTTTGGCCTATGTAAGTTTTATAACCATTAATTAATCTCACCAGTAAGCACCTATACATGTATTTATGATATTCTAGCACATTTTAATATCTTAAAATCTACATGAATTTGACAGGTCTGATCATCAGAATCAGAAAGGAGCACTGTTCGCATATGCTTACTGTATAATTAATACTGTTCTGTATTGGTTCAGTTCAGCTGGTTCCTCTTTAACTTCCGACCTGTGTTGTGTTTTATCTATTGTCGCTTTGGATAAAATTGGCTTCAAATTGACTAAATGTAAACTATAGGTATTGTTAGTGTCAATATATTTTGACACTAACATACTTTGTGTGTGTATATGTATATATATTTATTTAGTTTGAAATTAGACTGTACAGTACACTAGATGTGCCATTACCAGGGGCGTTTTTAGGGTTTAGAAACATCAGAGGCTTTAGCCCAGATCCCTTATCACCCCTCTGTCCTCTTTAAAAATATCCCCTTCATGAGTGTATTTATTCATTTTTCAAACTATTGTTACATTTTTCAGTTTGTTTGATCATTTATTAGTTATTCATTCATTCATTCATTATTTTCCGCTTTATCCTATATTAGGGTCGTGGTGGGGTTCCTCATGCCCATTCAGGGGAGAATGTTTCGGGCACTGGGCAGATACACCCAGGACAGAGCACCAATCTATTGTTGGGCACACACTCACACACACAGACACACACACAAACAGACTCTATATAGGGCAATTTGGAGAACTCAATTGACTTGATCCATGTTCTTGTACTGTGGGAGGAAACCGGAGAACCCGGAGGAAACCCACGCTGACACGGGGAGAACATTGAAACTCCACCCAAATGAGGATTCGAACTGGGAATCCCTAGTGCTGAGAGGCGAACGTGCTAACCACTAAGCCACCGTGCCGCCCTTCATTAGTTATAATGGATAAAATTAAATAACATATGAAATATGTCTGTCAGCAGTGGATAGCACATTCAGTTGTAATAAATTATGGTTTTGGAAAATTCTTGAATAAACGAACCTGAGCTTCGGCAGAAAAGCATGAATCCGTTAACTTTGCGACAGTTTGCACCTTTAGAAAATTTCTGACAGTTTATGAAAGCTTAGAAGCTGCTCTTTACAGCCAAAATACATTATTATGGTTATTACGGTAACTTTACTCCCGCTGCTGGTCTCCCTCACACACACACAGAGCTTAGAAGCACAAACAGCTGACAGTGACTCCATCGTTCGGTCCCGCTGCTGGAGGAGAGGCATCCAGAAAAAGCTGCTCTCATTTGATCTGGGGCTACTGACAAAACACCCGGGGCTATAGCCCCTGGCCATTACAATAAGGGGGGGGGGGGGCACAGCATCAAATAACAATCAGGTATGATGAATTTACAGTATAGTTGGTTTTCTCCATAACTTCTGACTTGTAATGTTCTCATTTGTAAGTCGCTTTGGATAAAAGCGTCTGCTCAATAACTAAATGTAAATGTCTAAGTGTACTATTAAACCGGTCACATTTTATATTTCCCAAATAAGTTAAATTCATAATAATAGCTGTGCATTACAATCAGCAAAGGTTCTGTAGTTAAAATATCATCCTATTTTTACCAGGAATATATTATATATGTAATATAATAAATGTTAAATGAAGGTGCACAAACATTTCCATTTAACACGCGCATGCCCAGATACACACACGCACATACACACAGGGGTGAGTGCAACTAGCTGACCCTGACAGGTGCGCATGTCCTCACTCATTGTTAGACCTCTGGGACAGTGGCAGTAATATGAGTCCTTGTCTGTTAAGCAGCCATGGCTGCAGCCTCCATTCACGTTGTGACATCCAGCAATACCTAGATGGAATAAAACACAGTGGCATATTAACACTGCATACCTGTAACTTTGCTTCACAAATTTTTTCATTTAAGTATTTTGTGCAGTCTTACTGTTGCAGGTTCTGCCATCAATGTTCAGCACTTTGTCAGGACCACATTCACACCTCCATGAGCCCTTGGTATTCACACAGACTTCTGAACAGCCACCATTACCTGTCTCACACTCGTTTATATCTAGTGAGTAAGGCAGAGACATTTAAAAATTGTGTTTTTAAAAGGTGTACAAGCAGAATTACTAAAAATCTAACCACTGCTATATAACGCAAAAACATAAAGCTGACCGTGGATGGGCAGAATTTTAAATTATGAAATAAGAATAACAAAATATTATTATGACCTGAGGGAAAGTTATGAAGCAAGGACTAAGTAAGAATAATAAGAATAATCTTATAATCTTTTTTTATCTTTTTTTTTTTTGTTAAGAATAATAATAATATATAATCTTATAATCTTTTTTTTTGTCTCAGACCCCCACCAAAGAGCTTTGCCCCTTAGCCTTCACACACAGATTAAAAGAACAACATTATTCATTGTAAAACTTTAATGTTTAATAATAATGTTTAATGTTTAAAAATCATTAATAATAGCATTTTATTTTATCTTTATATTAGAAACATTCCTATCTATATTTATTACTGTTTTTAATTAAATAAATGGAATCTGAAGTAAGGCTTTGACCTCAGGTTGGGAGCAATTATATGAGCCATCTAATGAGTATTTCAGAGTGATGTACTATATATTATTATTCTTTATTTTCCTGACCTCTTTACATTTGTGTAATTCTCTGCTATAGACAATCTCTGCCAATGAAATTGATAAATTATATATGTATTAAGTTCACAAAAGCATTTTCACCTTGTAGTATACTATCCTTATCTCACTACTTGCACTGCTTTGGAAAATGAAATACATCAAAAGCTGTCTGGTGAAAGATGTGCTTTTTAAAATAATTTGAATTAGCTGTGCAATTTTGATATGGACTTTGCATTCTACACTATCTTCACGATCCAATTGATAAAAAATACACTTAAAAGTCTTCTAAAGAGCATTCCTGACTATAAACAATTAAATTATTTAATTCTTAGAAGGGCGGCACAGTGGCTTAGTGGTTAGCACGTTCGCCTCTCAGCGCTAGGGATTCCCGGTTTGAATCTCCATCTGGGTGGAGTTTCCATGTTCTCCCCGTGTCTGCGTAGGTTTCCTCCGGGTTCTCCGGTTTCCTCCCACAGTCCAAAAACATGGATCAAGTCAATTGAGTTCTCCAAATTGCCCCGTGTACAGTGTTTGTGTGAGTGTCTGTGTGCGTGAGTGTTCAGCGATAGATTGGCGCCCTGTCCTGGGTGTATCTGCCCAGCACCCGAAACGTTCTCCCCTGAATGGGCATATAGGATAAAGCGGAAGATAATGGATGAATGAATAATTCTTGGAATAAATGTTTGAGAGTGTTAAAAGTGTGTAGATCAGATAAGTGCCTTATTTGGACTCCACTTGACACCTGAAGGTGTGTTGTGGTATCTGGCACTAAGATGTTAGACGAAGATCTTTTAACTCTGCTATGCTGCAAAGTGGGGCCATTTGTGGATCATATTCGATTAGATCGAGATCTGGGTAATTTGGTTACCAAGTCAACAACTTGAGCTCTTGAGCCATTCCTGAACCATTTTTGCTTTGTGGCAAGGAGCATTGCCCTGCTGAAGCACTGTCTTTACTGTTTACTGAATTTTTCCCATAATGCTTCCTGCCATGTGTTCCTAGGTAAGCAAAGCATTTGAAGTAAATGAAAACATACTATATTAGACCAGGTAAAATTCTTCCATTATTCCTCCACTTTCCATATGTGCTTACAGTGGTGGATATGGGGCAGTATGGACACCCTTTACTATTCGGTAGCTGTGAAGCCCCATATTCTGGCACCACTTGAGTCAGCCTTTAATATATCAGCTGCAGTAACTCATCTGTTTTATTGGACCACACCGGCCAGCTTTCTTTCCCAGCATGTATTAGTGAGCCTTGGACACCCATGACCTTTGCACTGTTACTAAACTGGGCCACTTGGAATAGACACTAACCACTGCAGACTGGAAGACAACCGAAAACATTTTTTTTGATCCAGCTTTCTACCCATCAGATTTTGTTTCCTGTCAAACTCACTCATATCCTTATACTGTACATGTCCATTTGTCCTGCTTTGAATACATCAACTTTGAGGATGAAATCTTTACTAGCTGCCTTATATATACTACTAACTAACAGGTTCTGTAATGAGACAGTCAGTGGTTAGTGTTAGGCCTAGTGATTGTATATAGTGACTTCACAATAAAAACTGCATAAAATTTTATGTTTTTTTTTTTTTATGTACAAAAAATATTTGATAATATGGGTGTTCTTTAACTGAAGGTCATATTGTGGCGTCATTTACAATGATATTGTTTGACATCCAAGGGTGGCATGGTGGCTTAGAGGTTAGCATGTTCACCTCTCAGCGCTAGGATTTAGGGTGAATCGGCTGCTCTAAATTGTCCCTATATTCTGTGTGTTCCCTGAATAATAAAGGGTAAAAACATCAAAAGAATAAGACTGGTTGACATCCAAAAACATCCATCCATTATCTTCCGCTTTATCCTATATTATGGTCGGAGGGGGGGGGGGTTCCCCATGCCCATCCAGGGGAAAACGTTTCGGGCGCTGGGCAGATACACCCAGGACAGGGCACCAATCTATCGCTGGGCACACACTCACTCACACAGACACACACACAAGCACAGTCTATACGGGCCAATTTTGAGAACTCAATTGACTTGATCCATGTTTTTGGACTGTGGGAGGAAACTGGAGAACCTGGAGGAAACCCACGCCGACATGGGGAGAACATGGAAACTGCACCCAAATGGGGATTCGTACCGGGAATCCCTAGCGCTGAGAGGCGAATTTGCTAACCACTAAGCCACCGTGCCGCCATCCAAAAACAGTATCACAAAAAAGAAATACTGTGCAGTTCTAGTTTCTTGTTATTATTGTAGCTCTAGGTTTTTTTGCAGCAATACACATCAGCATCTGTTTAGACTTTAAACCATTCATAGAAATGCCTATTTGTCCAGCTTACCTAAGCAAGTCTGAGAGTCTGGTCCTAGTATAGTCCCAGCAGAACACTGACACACTGGTATCAATGGACAATCAGGATCAGTGCATTCCGTCTCATCACATATATCATAGAAATCTATGACACACACACACACACACACACACACACACACACACTCTCTCTGTGTAGCAGTAAATTCTAAATGTAATCAGTAATGTAGAATTGGTAAGCTGTCTTACGGCCACAGTAGACATGAAAGCATACAGAGGGTTTTGGTAGACGATATACAAAATAACCCTTGTAACATGCCTTGACGTCCACAGTCCCATGCCAGTGACAGCAGTCATCATTGAAGCTAGCGCATGTTGATATGGTGACAATGCCATCTGCAGGCAGCGGGTGACTGCCATTAAGCCATATCGGTGCATGGGTGCCACAGTGGTTCTCCTCAATACAGAAGGTGGGCATTGCATCACCTGCCATTCCAGTGAAGCGATACCACTCACTAGCCACATGGCGGTCACACAATGGCACACCGGCGGAGTTGTTGACGTGATAGTCCGTGTTGCGCCATGGCTCATTAAGACTAATATAGGCCAAGCAGGGATCTGTATCTGGGTACAGGAAATGATGTGTCACTTACAATTTACCAACAGCAGTAAAGGTAAATGAAAATCAGAATGTATAAGTGACTTCTTATTAGCATAAGTAAATATATTGCCACTTTTGGAAAAAAAAAATGCTGGAGAAAACATGAAACATAAAAATGTTTAGATCATATAGGAGTGTGTCAAAAAAAAGAGTTAAAAAAAACTCTAAAATGCAAACTTTAAAAAAAAAAAAATTATTTAAAAACTCCATTGTTGTGAATTTTGCTTTATTTTAAATTACTAAACTAATATTTACAGGGATAACTTTGTTTCTAAGAACTACTTCTGTTGCTTTCATCAGGTCTTTCAGTCAAGAGAAAAGGAAATATATTTCACAGTTCTTTATTTTTGGTATATGTCATGAAAACAGCTTTTATGTCGATTCATAATTTCTCTATAGGACTGAGATCAGGGGATTGGACTTATCACTCTTTTTTTCCTCATTCCTATTTGACTGTAATTAAGATGTTGTTCAAATACTGTTGTGTTTTATTAAAATTCCAATTTAATTGCACTTTTTTAGCAAATGGCAAAATGATCTACCGCTTTATCTTGATATTTTCACTTATTTTGTGTTAAACATCTCCATAAAATAATTATTGCATCTCCTTGCTTTACGGCCTTCGCATTGAACTATGTCGTTAAATCAATGCTCGGGGATCATCAGACACACTGCCTGCAGCCAATAGACACAAAATGTTTAATTAATTTTGCCTTCATTAGTCTAATATTATTGTACCATTTTTCTTTGGATCAGTTCATGTGTTACTTGACAAATTTGCTGCCCGGCCGCTCAAACAGGATTAGTCCACCCTGAGCCTTGGTTCTCCCAAAGTTTCTTCTAAGTAGTTTTTTCTTGCCACTGTCACTTCAGTTTGCTCTTTGAGTGTTCAGCTGCCTTGAGACAATCTACTATTGTGAAAATATGTATATAAATGAATAAATTTGAACTAACCTATAAATCTAAACCTATTCAAAACTAGCCCTTTTTTTTTTTTTTTTTAAAGATGGAACTTTAAATGAATTGTTGTTGGTAATGTGGCTTCACTTAACTAGCTTCTGATTGTAGCAGTATTCATCAAAAGCTTCAGTCCTAAAATAACAATATATATATATATATATATATATATATATATATATATATATATATATATATATATATATATATATATATATATATATATATATATATATACATACAGTCATGGCCAAAAGCTTTTGAGAATGATACAAATGTTAAGTTTTACAAAGTCTACTGCTTCAGTTTTTTGTTAGAAGCTCGCCCGTTCTTCCCCGGGAGATCGGCTACGTGCGAGGAAATGCGTACGCCGTCTTGCGCCTGATGAGCCTTTCCCGGGAAAAGGCTATGCGGGGAAAAATGCGTACGCCGGTCCGTCGTACAAAACACTCCCACGGATACAATCTGCGCGGGGATATTGCGCAGCGCTGTACCGTGGTTGAGCGCGGTAGGAGAGTTCCGAAAAACACGGGGCATAAAAACAAAACAGGATTTATTAATTAAAATGGTGTAAGGGACACCAACAGAAGAGGGGGAACAAAACACACGCGACTAACACCTGGGTTAAACCACAAACAAAGACGTGCACGGGGGAGAAGGAATACGGAAAGTAAATACAAAAACACCCAATCACGTGCACAAAAACAAACCAATCACCCAACGGAGTCCATATGTACATTAATGAGGGACAGGTGTCCCAAGGCAGCAGATCATGTGAGAATATAATACTTGTGTCATTTTCAAAACTTTTGGCCATGACTGTACATACATTTCTTAGGACATGTTTGACATGACTTGAGTATAGGACATTTAGGTGCCTTGTCATTTTCTCATACAGCCGCAAAGTACAACAAAATCAAATTTTTACACAGTCTAATTTGTTAGGTTCACTGGGGTTTACTTGGGTTCACAGTGGCAAGTTTCTGATCAATAGCCCAACTCCCTAACCACTGAGGCACCACTGCCTTGTGCTGACCGCATAAACTCCGACCTATTTCATTCAGTTTAAAGGATTTTAGAAAAAAAACTAATTTTAATTTATTAAACAAACAACTCTTGATCAATATCACTTTCTTTTTATTAAGGTCATTATGACGGCAAAGTAAACCAGAGCATGCATCCCTCCACTGACTGATGAATGATGCATGACACCACTGAATTTAGTGGTAATCACAGCACGTCAAGGAGGAATAAACCATAGAGGAGTTATTGTCTTTAAGGACTTATGGTGTAGAACTGTATATGGGCTCTGCAGTGGTGTGGGATTTAGGTTGGTTTGTAAGTTGCATTTATAAACAAAAAACATTGAGAAATTTAGGGAACCATTCTAAAACTTACAAGAAATATTAATATTATAAACATTGTTTTTATGATTTAGCATGGAACCAGATCATTGTTTTAGGAGGACAGACTCTGGAGTGAAAACACAACATGAGCGATGTGATCCATCATTTGGATAAGAAATAATACCCACATGAGAAAATATCAATAAAATATATTGGAAAGATCAGTGAGTCCGAGAGATAGACCCATTATAGGAAACAACCTCTGAAATGTACATTTTTTAAAAAACATGCAAAAAAGCAACTTTACAGCAAAGCACACCTATATCGATACACAACCAAAAAACAAAACCAGGCTGACTCAGAACAAGTGGTAAACATATTGATAGAGAAGCCATTCGGCTTTTTCTTAGTAAAACGGAAACATAGTTAACTGATTTTGTGATTAAACCGCATTCTGTCCCCCAGGTTTTGGCTAAAATATTAGCTGTTTCTATTTCTTACACCTTAGACTCGGCATTTTTCATTCATTATCATCCGCTTTATCCTATATATGGGTTGCAGTGGGGTTCCCCATGCCCATCTAGGGGAGAACGTTTCGGGCACTGGGCAGATACACCCAGGACAGGACGCCAATCTATCACTGGGCACTTACAGATTTGATAAGGCTAAATGACACATAACCACAAAGATCGTGACAATATATCTGGATTCTCAAACATAACAATAACTAACCAATACAATCAACCAACTTTAGTGCCATGTAGTAAAGCTTATCTGATTAGAACCAATACTTAAATCAAAATCAGCATGCCAAGTGCAGAAGGTAACTTTCAGTAAGTACGGAATGCAGTAGTCTAGACTAAATCATTACTTATAGCAAATCATAACATTCAGGTAGATATACAAGTCCTGAAATAACCTGTTGATAAGAAGTGGAATGTGAAGCCCTTACCTGTGCTTTGGGCAGAGGTCACAGCTAAAAAGATGTTTGCTAATAAAATTGGCATCATGGTGACTGAAGCGACTTCTGTGGTTTAAAAACTCTTTGTGGGAACTGTACAAATAAGGACAATACTGAAATATCTCATATGGATAAGAGGTTGGCTCCAAGCAAGAGACTGAGACATTTTATTATTAGGGAAGGTGCAACAGACAGAACATCCGTCTCACCTTGACCCTCTGGTCCTTGTCTGCAACACACCCCTCCGGCCATTGACAAGGTCATCCTTTCTTTGTTTCCCCAACTTCAAAGTTTATCATAAGCTATCCCCTCATCAGCCATGCTCTGAGCACAAACAGTTCCTGCCAGTAAATCCAAAACTTTTAGATGGCCCTAAAAGCATTGCTCAAGATCAATTAAATTGCTCTATTAATCATTAGGGCTATTAAGGGACACAAGCTGCTTGCGAGATTACTGCCTCTGCACCAGATACAGCAATTTAGGGCTGGAGAATATCCTGTTTTAGATCAGATGAACAACAAAGTCCATTTGTTAGAACACAAACAACTGATAGTGTTTAGATTAGTGCAAAAATCCCACATTTACTAAAGAGAAAAAAAGAATTCAGGAAAAACAGGAGATGCAGATAAACAAGGTCCATGTTTTAGTTATGCTGTCCTAAAGTAAACACAGCAAGGATGTATGTTTTTAATTAAATCTGGATTTTTAAAATAATCTGGATTATTATCAAACAGAATATTAATGATTTCAAGTTGACTGAATAGGATTCTAAACACAAAAAACACAACTTCCTGTTTCGAAACCAGATAAGTATTTATTGATAAGTGAATTACATTTCTATTTTATACAGATCTCATAAATGACACACATTTTGTCTAGTCCTCCAACATCACAGCATCCTATGCCAATGAACACACAACGTAAAGGAAGAAGAAAAAAAAAGAAAAACATCTGATTCTTCTGATGATATATATTTAGTTTTCATCTTAAGTGCACATGAAAAGTTGAAAATGTAAAATAATGCACTTTTGACAGAAAGTTGGGGACTGAGATGAAGCAATGTCAGAAGGATTAACATTAAATAAAAACAGGAGATAGAAAGAAAAAACAGGAGTTGAATAGGAGGGTGTGTATGAGGGGGTAGATATTGACTGACTTGTCTCATTCTCTTTTAAAAGGACACTGGAAGGATTTGAAAATTGCACCTAGTCCTTAACAAACTATTAATCTACAATCTTTGAAACTCTTTTTTTGGGTTATTGATATATAATTTCCCCTGTAAACATACATTCATGCAACACCCGCTTTAGAGTAAGTTCCATATATTACACATAACATTGTAAAAATAAATGACAGTCAACAAAAAACATGTGAAAAAGAAAACCCTGATAAAAGTCAAGAGAAGTGCTCATGCTCAGTGTTGATCAAGACTGAGGTGGTGAAATGAGCAGGTGAGGAGGAATTTGGTGTCAGCATTTCAGAAGGTCATTTTCTCATTTCTATCGTTTATGACAGACCATAAGAGGATTTATAATTATTGATACTGGAAGGACAATGGATTGAGGGGTAGAGGATAAGATTGATTCTGTGTGTATTGATCAGGACAGAAATGGCTAGGAATTATTCAAAATGCACTTTGCTTTGTTTTATTGGCCACTTCTATATTTTTTTATATCATTAGAACAGGACTACATTAGAAACTAGAACTGGTTCAGTAGAGCGAAGTGAAGCAACATCTCTTTATCTTGACAATAATAAGAACTGGGTCATGTGACACAGTATGTAATTTTTTTCAAATACTACAAATTTTAAGATACATTTGTTTTTGTTTTTTGTAGCTAAATAAAAATAGTTGCACCCATCATAATATTACTGTCACCAGGTGAATCTGGACTGATATGAGATTAAACCAGATCATTAGGGTTTTTTTTGGTGCAGGCTTTGGGTATAAACAAAACACAAGTGATCTGCTGAATATAGGCTGGTACAAATAAAAAAACTGAAAATCTTAATAAGATTAATATAATGACAGTATTCATTTCTTAACCAAAGTATTAAAAAAAATTGTGAAACATGAGAAGCTCGGGATGACTAACGGAAAAGAAAAAAAAAACAAAAAAAAAAACAATGCAACTTTAATGTCAATAGCAAAATTTCACTGAAGAATGCAATATGTTCTGTAACATACACATTTACAGGGTTTTACCAGTGCAAACTTCGTAAGTCTTCCTCTACAGGGAGGACTTCCTGCTTGTCTGTGAATATGATTGTTGTGGTCAATGCTAGTGAGCAATCTAGTCGAAGCAGACAAGCTGCAGATAGTTTTATCATTTTATAGTAAATGTCCAGGCAGCAAGAGGAAATGGAATTCAAGGGTCGGTGGTCAAAACAAGGCAGCACATAGCCAACAGAACAAACTCTTAATTACAATTAAAAAGTACAATTGTCTTGTTAACGAAATTCCTAACTCAACCCTGTCTCAGAAAACAGCAACCACTAGAATGTGCATCAAAAAAAGGACTTGGCTTGCTTAAACATAAACATCTATGAAACAAAACACCCATGAACACAGATACCGGGGACTGATGGGAAGTCATAGCTATGTCTAATCCTCCAACATCACAGCATTCTATGCCAATGAAAAGACTTAAAGGAAAAAAACATGTTGAAATGGTTAATGTTGAAAATGTAAAGTAATGCACTTGTGACAAAAAGTCGTGGGCTGAGATGTCAATGAACTTGTAGTGGGGGTGGGGACCAGCTGCCTTGTCTCATTCTGTTCAGTTAAAAAGGTGAAAATTGCACCTAGTCCTTGACAAACTATTAAACTACAATCTTTGAAACTCTTTTTTTGGGTTATTGATATATAATTTCCCCTGTAAACATACATTCATGCAACACCCACTTTAGAGTAAGTTCCATATATTACACATAACATTGTAAAAATAAATGAGTGAACAAAATAAACATGTGAAAAAGAAAAACCTGATAAAAATCAAGAGAAGTGCTAATGCTCAGTGTTGATCAGGGCTGAGTTGGTGAAATGAGCAGGTGAGAAGGAATTTGGTGTCAGCATTTCAGGTCATTTCAGAAGTATTTTTGGACGCACCGCACTTTTCTCATTTCTATCTTTTATGACACAGCATAAGAGGATTCATAATTATTGATACTGAAAGGACAAGGGATTGAAGAGTAGAGGATAAGATTGATTCTGTGTGAATTATTCAAAATGCTTTGCTTTGTTTCATTGAGATTCAGTCAATGTCTCCTGACAAAGCCACTTATCATTAGAACAGGACTACACTAGAAAATAGAACTGGATCAGTAGAGCGAAGTGAAGCAACATCTCTTTATCTTGACAATAAGAAACAATTCATGTGACAGCAAACACGATGCGCATATTCAAAGAACCATTATGAACAAGCTGTGAGGGTCTCTGTACTAGCTTTATTTGCATGCCAAGCTTCATGCACTACTCCAATGCAGTGGACTTTTACTTAACACAGCACTCCAGATCAGCTGTTGCACTACTAGACTGAAATTCACGAATTGACAAAACTGTCACTTTTTAATCAAACACCCCCTTTCAACTAACTTCCAGAGAAAGTTCTTCCAAGCTAAAAGTTTAGTCCTGCACATGAACATAAATAATTATTTTATTTATAAATTTACTTTACATCCTCTCATCAAGTCTATTAAATTTTGTCATGGACAAGACACAGTAGCACCCCACAGTGTGGTACTGTTGTACTCTGAGATGTATAGTATTTCTCAGCCCAAAACCAACTTTTGTTATAATTGCCCAAAGCTGTAGTCTTAATAAAGCAACGCTGAAATGGAAGGAAACTGTTATCAGCGCCATTCTATCCATTTAAGATTTAAGATTACAGCCATGTGACATAGCATTGTTTTGAATGTCAGATATACCACCTGAAAACTAGGTGCGTTCTTTTGTGGTGCTGAACATAATTCACTGTGGCTTGTCATCCGTAGGGTTTTAGATAGATGAAGACATGTTTAACTAACATGAAAAAGATGACATATCACACATCATCTTCAACTTTTTCTGAATATGTAGTAAAGCAACTGATCAACCACACTTCCTATATACACTTATCAAGAGGATGAAAAAGCTAGATTGATGACTTCAGCAACATGCCCTGAAAAAGATCTATTAAGGTTCTAGTGGGGGCTACACCAGAATGGAAACAATCAGGACAGCAATATTTTTTTGTGATATATCTATAATATAATACAAAAATATGACAATTCTTACCTGATGACAAATACCTCTATTTGAAAAAAATATTGTAAAATAAATGGGATTATTTTGGTAAAATTAAGAGCTCACTTATGACTAATGATAAACTAGAAAGGATCCTGATGATTACAGGATGCAGTATCAGGTTCAAATCTAGTATACTTGACACTAAGTCTTGTGATTCTGTTGCACATCCACACTTTATGACTGTGCTAAAACAAAGCTAAATAATGAAAAGCAATGCGCATGAGTCTTATTTTTCCATCTGCTGTGAGACCTGACCAAGCCATACTCTGATGAAAGGATGCAACAATCACACGCTAAAGCATGCCGCGTAACTGTGGAAGTAAGCCGCTAAGTCTGAAACCTATGACATTACAAGATTCTCTTAGTGTCAGCAGATTCTTGGCGTATAGAAGTGGTGCAGTGCAACAACTGTTTTCCCAGTAGCCGCATTACACAATAAGCAGCTGAAAAACAGTCTTGGAGGATGGATACACTCACGTTGCTGCATGAAGGAATAAAGGAGCCCTAACCAGCACGCTGAACCAGATGCTGTGAGGCACTGTGGGTAACGTAGTTTTTCTGACTCTTGAAAGTGAAGCACAGAGTGAGAAAGGAGGAAAGTCAGCAGTTTGCAAACTCGGTATCTCAATATGGTCCTTTGCTACATGTCCACAGGTCTGAAAGCAACAGGAGCTCGAATGTTTCGTAATCGCTGACACTATTTGTAGACTGTGTTCACAAACAAAGTGCGTGTAAAGTGTTGGTGTTCTGTAGCCATGTCAGGAGCAGTGGGTATGAGGACATGACCTGATGTAATGAACTGATTTAATTCCTTCAGGATAAAGATTTTATGGAGACAACAGGACAGAATGGTAAAACTCCTTCACCAGCAGGAAGGAAAAAATAAATTCTAGTTATTTTTATTGTTTGATTTCTTCACCCACTATAACAATTATAACAATATAATAGAATATGGCTTTTAAAATAAAAGTGCCAAACATTTTTTTTCCCGTAATAATAGAACACACAGTGATGTTTAGCCGGTAGATCTCTAGGCTGTAATTTGCAACGGGTCTGTACAGGAGTGAAGCTCTTCACATGACCCATCTGCTTTCACACACGTAGCAAAGGTGTGAATTCATTTTTATTACAGCTGCACAGCTGAGCACTGTCCACCATGTTGAGAACAGAAACAGAGACACAGGGAGAAGTGGCGTCAGTCCAGAGTCCCAGCCACTGAAAAATACATGGAGACGGAGACAGAGAGCACCTCCATTCCATTTGGAAGGGGAACATGTAGTTCGAACAAGCTCTCCTGCAGTCAAACGTCTCCCTTTATTAGCGTGCAGGGCTGAGAAAAAAGCCCAGGATCTTTTTTTGCACCAAAAGTGAGATCTAGGACTCTGCTGTAAAAACAGGTCTTTAGAGGTTTCTGTTTTAAAGTAGGTGGCAGAGCCACAAAGTGAACATCTCTCTGAAACCATGATCTCCAAACCCAGATGTCACATCTAGTCAGGCATCAGGTACTTCCTTTAGGCCACTGTTGTTCTCTCTGTGTTCCTGTAGCATTATCCGAGCCCACAGGTCTGGAGGCACAACGAGCATGGATTTCATTCCATCCCCTCCTCCTCTGCATTGACTAGCCATTTTAATTTGGGAGTTTTCAAAACATAAAAACCATAACAGATTATAAAAAAACAGAAACCCTCCAATTTATCTGGAGATGGTTCTGTCAGAGAGAAAAGCAACAGAGATGATGGAGAAAAAGAACGAAACGGGAACTGAGCCAAAGTTTGGGTGGGCTAAAGTAAGAAGAGAACAAGTAAGAGGGAGAGAGGAGAGAGGGATGGAAGAAGGGAGGCTTTCACGCTTCCTGTCAATCCTTGCTGGCACTGATCTGCTGAACAGGGAGTTGCAGTTGAAGAGGATCCCTTAGTCGCTTTAGGTCCAACTCCGCCTAAGATAGAGAAAGAGACAGAGAGAGATTGAAAAACAGACAGAGACTTTAATATTACATTTAAAGAGCAAGAGGGAAGATATAAAACAATGAGAGTGGAGTCAACAATATAGAGCAAAAAAGTGGGGAAATAGATGATGACATAAAAATTCACTATATACAGCAGGTTTGAATAGATAGGGTCAAAACATACTCAAAACCCAGGGGTGTTGCATGTTTTACTGATGTGTGTGTGTGTGTTTTTTTTACATACCTCAGCTATAGCATCCTTCAGTTTGTTGTACTTTTCGATGTCAAAGCGTGTCTTCTTTACTCCCTTGTGGAAGAACAGCAGATATTGTCTGTCTCGGGCATCTGGGTAAATATACTCCTGAATAAAGAAAATATTAGCAAAGTTGTCAGACACCACACTAACAATTACTGGGAAGAATCCAATAAGATACTGGGCCTATTAGTATTTTAGAAAATTACTGTCTTATTTTTAAACAGTTCTCAGTGCTGTATCAACCAGTTTTCTCCTTTTGTACGAATTCAAGATTTTTTTTTGTTTTGTAAGCATTAATATCTAATTTATTGATGTTATTTAGTATTTTATGTTAAAAGCACTTACAAAAGGTAAGAAAAATATATCTTGCTTTTACAGAGTCTTCAAACTGGAAAATACACACACCATCTACACAAATTTAGATCTTAATGCTAATAAGAAGCAATGCTGCCAATATTTGATCAATTAAAATTCATCAGAAAATCCAAAATATACTTAAGAAAATGTTGCCAATTGTTGTGACCATTAAGTATTTGCTAACAGCTACAAATACAAGCTACAGAATATAAACAAAAATATAGCGACATGCTTCTTAATCATTTAATTTAGTCTTGTTGCTACAGGTGTAAAAATTAAGCATCTAGGTCTGTATTTTTAAAAAAACCTTAAAGATTATGACAAATAGTAAATGTATTACAAAGAGCTGAATTACATATAACATTGTATTTTAATAGTATTCGCTCATTACAGAAAGTCACATTGTGATGTTTTTCTCTCTCCTAGATATTTTACGACTCAGCAACTGAGCTATGGCTGACCATGGCATGCGTTTCCATTCTTAAGCATCTAAATGGCAAGCACTGCCTTACCAAGCTGGTTCCAGTGGAACTGTGTTCTGTGGAGTGATAAATCATGCCAAGAGCTAAGTTTGGAGAGATAATGGGTTGTTCTTGGTGGTTTGACCCCTCAGTTCCAGTCAATAGATATTCTAAAACTTGAATTTGCCAAGACAAATTAGTGGGGGCAACTTGGGGAAGACCCTTTTCATGTTTTAGCATAACTGTGTCCCAGTGTACAAAGCCAGGTCCATGCATGTACTAAAGAACTCCACATGGAATGATCCACATGGAGACCTAACCCAACCCAATGCTATTCTGGATTCCCAGACAAGTTCCAAAAAGCCTTCACAGAAGTATTAAAGCTGTTTTAGCAGCTAAAGGATAACAGCTTGATATCGATCTCTTTGTTATGGTTGCAGGTGTAGGTGTCCCAATACATGTGCATGCAGTGTACAGGAAAATCCACACTATTTGTGCACTGTTAATAACTTTTTTATATTTGCTAACTGCTTGATGTTATTTGTATTTGTACCAGTAACAAAACACAACAACCAAAGAACATATTTGTAGCAGGACTGTAGCTGAAATGCAGCCAACATTTATCATATAATTTATATTTGTAGCTTTGTGTTGTAGCTCATTTTATTGCAGACCACAACAACTCTTAACAAGGTAAAAGCTGTTTAGACATACATTAATGCACAGTTCTGCTTTGGGCTGAATGACTACTTAGCTATTTTCATGTAATCACCACCATTTATACTGTAAAATAAATAGCAGTAAATTGTCACTTAATCGTGATAATTAAGCTATGCAGTGGACCATTCCAATGTTTAATCTGCAGGCACTGACAGAATTATGCTATCAAAAGTGATTCAACTGTGTAATTCGACACCATGAACCTTTACACATTTACACAACTCAGACTATGACATGGCCTCAAGGACTCTACGGGTGAATCTTTCTAGAACCGTGCAAGCTGGTTTTTGTTTAAAGAGAACAGAACTGCTCAGTGGGACTTACCTGGCGTGTAAGCACAAAGTAAGCATACATAGCCATGGCTGTACCATAAGTGATGAAGTAAGTGACAGGCTCCATGATATCCCATGAATACTCCCACCAGGTAAGGCGTGCCAGCACGCCAAATTGAGTGGCCATGTATGCCATCCCTCCCCACAGCACCCAGGTGGTTCTGCGCTCTGCCTTCTTACTCAGCTCCTCCTTCACCTGAAATACAGAAACAACAAGCAGGGAATAGAAGTCAGCATGCAGATATTCTGAGCAACTTTAACCTGATTTACTCTTTCCAACAAACATGCTAAGAATTAGTCATGCGATTGCATAATTGGTTATGGTATTACTTTTTCACAAGTTGGTCATTACGATGTAAATGATTTAATTTTGAAGTGACGTGTGGTTTTTTTTGTGGTATGGTTATGGTAAATAATCTAACAGGGAAACAATGCATTAAACAAACTGTGTGTGTGTGTGTGTGTGTGTGTGTGTGTGTGTGAGTGAGAGAGATCCTTTCATTCATTCATTATCTCCCGCTTATCCTCTATTAGGGTCGCGGTGGGGTTCCCCATGCCCATCCAGGGGAGAACGTCTCGGGCGCTGGGCAGATAGACCCAGGACAGGGCACCAATCCATCGCTGGGCACACACTCACTCACACACACACACTCTATAGGGGGCAATTTTGAGAATTCAATTAACTTGTTCCATGTTTTTGGACTGTGGGAGGAAACCGGAGAACCCGGAGGAAACCCACGCAGACACGGGGAGAACATGGAAACTCCACCCAGATGGGGATTCGAACCGGGAATCCCTAGCGCTGAGAGGCGAACGTGCTAACCACTAAGCCACCGTGCCGCCGTGAGAGAGATCAAGATAAATAAATAAAAAGTATAACGTGCAACAATTTATTTCAATTTGTAAACTTCATAAAAACATGTTCAGTGGGATTCTCCTCTCAGATAAGTTCCAAGAAATGTGTTTGGGCCATATATAACCAAAGACAGCTAAGAGCATCATTTTTTTGTTTTGTTCTTTTTAAGTGAACAGAACTGTTAGAAAGCCCTATTATAATATAATTTCATACCTTAATGCCATGCATATCAGTTTAAGAAAGGATTCCAGAATAAGACCTTGCTACAAGCATAATCCTTGTAAACAGTAAGACACCTTTTCCAGTGGGAGGAGCTGGGAGTTAAGTTCTTCCAGTCGGCCAATCAGCTCTCTCTCTTTGTTAAGCTGGTGGTCCTCTATGCGCAGGGTAGTGTACAGCTGCTGCACCAAAAGCTTCACGTCATTCAGTCGCTCTGCCTCCTCATGTGCCAACAAATCTGAGACAAACATACAAATAAACTATAACACAAAGTATTTAGTTGCATTAGAAATCAGAGTCTAGTTCAACTCGCTTACCTCTTCTGGGTGGTCGCACCAAGTGTGTAGTGTCATTAATGACCATCTTAAAGTCATCCAGAAGCAGAATGTCTACTCCCGTGGAGGAAGCTATTCTTGCTCCATCTGCACAGATACAGGAAAAAATTGGTAGGTGTGATAGCTCAGTAGTTAGTCTTGAGCTATTAATCTGAAATCTCGAGCCTAAGTTGTGTGGGCCCTTAAGCAAGGGCCTTATCTCTTTACTCCATAAGAGACGCATCATGGTCGAACCTTTGCTCTGACCCCAAACATTTAGTTGGGATATTTGTAAGTTGCTTTGAATGATAGTGTCTGCCTATTTAAGTAATGTTAAAAAAATAAAATGGAATAATTTTCAATATGGTCAAGCCGCACATCTGACTTGCTATCCAGACTCCAGTTGTTTGTCTCTGTTTATGTGATAATAAATTGGTAATGCAGTAAAGGTCATAATCATTATGCATTAAAGTTCATGATGAGAGTGGGAACATAGTAATGTTATGCAGAATGGAGTTAACTGTTTTATGATGTATAATACACGAATGACCAAACATAATAAGGGCGAGTATGCAGTAAGATTCTATGAACGCATTTAATGCATCTTTACCAGGTTGTTCCCTAAGCATTGCTGATGCTCGTCACACCCATGTTCATCTACACCAGTCTGCCAATTCTCTTTCAAGCATCTGCAACTTCTCCACACTGTCTAACCTGCATTCTCACAAAGTCTGTTCTCATTTAACAGTTTAAATATGAGTATAGGTAGCTTATGGGGTTCAGAGAATATTAAAAGAAAGAAAAAAAGACTTTGTTTGGGATACAGAATTCACAGGTAATTTAAAAGGCTGTTTAAAAAAAATACAAGTGACCCATACTGTGCTAAGACTTCCATCAAGATGATAAATGGATGGTTTGTACAGATTATGGAGTCTCCTTTCTGAATCTAAAATCCAGAAACTCTGTGTTGTGTCATTCCTGTTTATTTATTGTTTTATTGGTAGTTTCTTTAATTATAAATTATAAGGTTACAAACACAATTGACTTTTCACATGTGCTAGTGAGTTCACTTCTGCTTGATACAGATATGTCAGTATAATTATGTACAATGCAAATAGTGATGGCATGATGGTGCTGTGGGAAAAATTCTCGCTACAGAGCAAGAACTTTAAGGATTGATTCCAGAAAGGACAGAATCCCTTCTTTTTCAAGTTAGTATATTATCGTTATGTTTGTGTGGCTTTTCTTCAGGAGCTCATGTTTTTGGCCTGTGGAAGGAAACTTGCTTGTAATTAAATTAACAACAGGATATTGCTAGTTGGGTATGAGTGCAGGGAGACTTCACCACCCCTGACATCATAATCAGTAATGCTAAAAATAGTGTGCATGTGTGTGTTTCCTGTTTTGGAAGTGTTCTTACTACACAGGGCTTTGGTTGAATTTGCAGAAAGATGTGAGTAATTATATCATAAGGCTTTAATAGTATTAAACAATAACAATTAACAACACTGTTGTCTAGATAAATAAAATTATACCTGTATTCAAGTAGTTTATTATGTCTTGACTAAAAAGGCTAATAACATTAGTATGTGGATACCTGTAGAATATATGGCAACTCGATCAATGCCTCGGTCCTCAGCCTGTAGC
This sequence comes from Corydoras maculifer, assembly GCA_019802435.1. Lineage (NCBI taxonomy): Eukaryota > Metazoa > Chordata > Actinopteri > Siluriformes > Callichthyidae > Corydoras > Corydoras maculifer. The sequence continues at coordinate 1,176,926 of JAFMOD010000880.1, read as the reverse complement.
TGCTGTAGGAAGACTCCCACATTGTCACTAAGGGGTTTTAGGGTGAACTGACAGCGCTCACGTCGAGAAGGCAGTCTCACTGAAATCACTGGCAGGCCATTCTGATACAGCACCGACACCTCTGAAACACACACACACACACACACACACACTTTGTTACTACTCTCTTAATATGGCATCAGAACACAGATCATTCTGAAGCATTCTTGTTAACAGTTCGAAGTTTGATCATTGATAATGATTATTCCAGATAGATGAATAGATCTGCTTGCATATCTTATCCAGACAGATATTTATATTCAGCTGCAGTTTTCTGAAATGACGAGGCTATAAAACCCTGAAGCACAATGATTATCCTCACAGAGGCTGTCACTGTATTACATCACAAACTTCATGGGTCAAACAGGAGACCACCAGTAGGGGACAGTAGTGGAATGTTTTACAGGACAACACTTCACAAAATCTCAAGTAACTGCCTGGACAGCATCATGCTATTTTTCAACGGATATGCTTATTGAAGTGATGCAGTCATGAGGTACTTTTCTATCTCCAATTTACACATCAATGTACCTTCAGAATGTAGGAGGAAACCCAGAAAAAACCCTCAGTCACAGGGAGGACATGTGGATTTCACACAGAAAAAGTGTTTGTTTGGCCCTCTCAAGAACTGAATACAAGAACTGCTTGCTGTGTGATGACAGCACTAACCTCTAAATCACTGTGCCATCACTTTTAGTTTGAACACATTTACTCATTCAAAGAGATTTTGGGATTTATAACTTCTAAGTCAGCATCTAATCCTGATAATGCATGCTTCACTCCTATTGAATGAATCACAATAAGCTGATTGGATTTTTCTTACTTGTCCCCAAAAATCTGCTATTTGATGAGAGCAATCAAAACATCTAATATTGATGTGCCCAACACATAATTCAAATCCAGAGAGTTCCACAGTATTACCCACATTTTAATGTGTAACAATTGATGAAACTCATCTGTCATTTGATTTTTTAAGTTTTGTTTTTTATTAAAGATCCCAAAAGATTTAAATAGATTCCCTCTATGCTCTGACACAGCAGCCAAGTGACTCTCTAAACCACAAGTTGAAGATGATTGCTGAATTATCATACACATAGTAAAAATGTAAGTCATAATAAAGCCCATAAGCACTTTTAAAAGCACTTTATTACTGTGAAGCAAAATAAATCGATCTCAACAGGAAGCCCGTCTGTCAACAGGAGGAATGTCTTTAAGGCAGCTCTGATAAAGTGTCAAAATGAGAGTTTGCTCACACTGTGCACCACTCTGCAGCCGCCTTGTGGTTGTCTGTTAGCTTTAAATATTATTCTTGCCTTTATTCCAAATCTTCTGAAGCCAACAAGAGATGCCGCATTTCATGTCTTTGAATTATAGGCTGCAATCGGCTTAATGAGTAGTCTGGAACACCGTGTTCCTCACTTCAGAAAGCCATTTTTGGAAATTATGTTTGATTGGAAACATATACATTTATATACACACACTAGTATAAAAGAAGAAGTAAAAACATTAAATCAACGTGTTTTAATAAGGACACGTGGGTCACATTTACTGGTATCCCTAGGGAATTAATGAGGTAGGAGAACTCTGAAGTTGGAGAACTGAGCACATTCTTACTATAGTCAGTAGCTTTAATTTCCTGGTACTCTGTACATATAGCTGTGATTAAAAAATCATTAATAAAACTTGTTAGGAAATTTGGGTTTGCTTCTTGTTTTTTAAATAGTTGGATATGAATGTGGTATTTACCAGCAGACTTGAAGCTTCTCGATCATTTAAAACAGTGGTTATTAAACTTTTCAGACCAAGTACCACCCATCATCAAACCAGAACTTTTAAGTACCACCTATGTTTTTCATCACGGAACAACATATGGAAAACATTAATTAGGTGTTTAGTGTGTATTAAAGCAATAAGGTATGAGAGGGCGCACATTAGTCTAAATAAATAACAAAAAGAGGTATTGCTGGGTGCGACGCATAGCGGAATACAGTTTCCCAGTGATTCCCAGATACAATGATTTATTCACAATAATACATGACCTGGATGGCACAGTGGCTTAGTGGTGAGCATGTTCGCCTCTCAGCGCTGGCGATCCAGGTTTGAATCTTGATCGGTGTGAAGTTTCTATGTTCTCCCCGTGTCTGAGTGGGATTCCTCCAGGTTCTCTGATTTTCTCCCACAGTCCAAAAACATGGATTAAAGGTAAATTGAATGTGTGTGTGCGTGTGTGTGTGTGAGAAAGAGTGAGTGAGTGTGCCCAGTGATGGATTATTGTCCTGTCCTGGATGTATCTGTACAGTGCCCAAAACGTCCTCCCCTGTATGGGTATGGCTGACCACCTCCCCCCTGGACTTTTGAGATGTAATCTACTCCGGTTTTTAAAATAAACACTGAGCATGTTTCTCTATCACTCAATACCGCCAACTAATGCCCAAATTACAGAACTCAGTTTATGAACTATAATGTGCCATACCAATATCTGGCATACCCAATGTGCTACATTGCGTAGCACCAGTGGTATTCCACAGTTTTAGAATCACTGATGTAAAAGATTTTTAGTTGAGAAGTCAAGGAGACACAGCAGTACCATATTTAAAGCTTTTGCCTCACGGCAAAAAGGTTTTAAGTTTAATTCTTGGTGCTTTCAGTGTGGACTCTGTGTATCATCTCGATGCTTAAATGGGTCTCCTCTGGGAATTCTTTATGTTTTTCTCTCACGTGCTTGTAGGTGAATGGAAGATAATAAATGTCCTGTGTGTACTAGCACATATAAAATCCCCTATGACTGTTGTTCCATAGTTTCCTGCAAGAAAATTAGCCTATGTGCTGTCCAGTAATTAAACCCTAAATAAATAAATAAATTCAAGTGCTCAATGAAAACAATGTTGTGGCTAGAATTTTTATTAAGAACCATTTTTTTAAAATATGTATTTAAAAAATAAAAAACAAGAGGTGCATGGCTAATTGCTATAAAGTAAGAGGGATTTTCTTTTCTTGAGAAAATTTCCAGGACACTATTAAAGCTATAAGGCACTAGAGGGTGTAACACCTCTTTAGCGAGATTTATTAACAATAATGCACAACCTAAAGGGTCTTCTTTCTTTTTATAAAATGGTTACAAACACACTACAATTGAGGAGGAGACGCTACAATTCAAAAAATGAGGTAATTTATTTATGCATATCATTAATAAACTGGTCTTCCGGTTTTTAAAGTGAATGCTGAGTAACAGGTTTCTGGTTTCTCAAACAATAAAATACTGTCATCTAATGTCCAAATAACAGAACGCAGTTCTGTACATCACACACTGATACGGATATGAAGCGGTCAGAGCTGTGCATTATTGTCAATAACATCACAGCTGGACAAACCACTCAGCTGATCAAATTTAAGAACCAGAACTTCTGTTTTATAAACAGAAATACAATATTTACAAAACAATGATTTTGTTTTTCAGATTCAGATGTTTTTCAGATTCAGAAAAACAGACTCTTGTGTTAAAACCCAATTAAGTTTTAATTCTTTTCACCCTCAGAGATGAATATTTTCTCACCTTCTGATGCAACAGGCGAGCACAAGAGTCTGTGAGCCTGCCATGTGGGAGTCGCCTTCCAACCCTGCATAGAAACAGAAGACATTTCACCATCAGCTAAATTAAACATGAGTTCTAGAGCATATTTTACCTGATTAATTAAAGGTACTGCCAAGAACCAATCACAATGAAACAGTGTGTGTGTTATATGTGTGTGTGTGTGTGTGTGTGTGTGTGTGTGTGTGTGTGTGAGAGCCCCCCCCCCCCCCCCCCCCCCCCCCCCCCCCCCCCCCCCCCCCCCCCCCCCCCCCCCCCCCCCCCCCCCCCCCCCCCCCCCCCCCCCCCCCCCCCCCCCTGCAGAGGGGGTCTTAAAGAAAATATAAAAAAGTAATAGAAACTAAGGAGAATGTAAGGGAACAAACATCCATCTCCAGTCACACACTATTTTTGGCATAGGGATGTCCTTTAGTGAAAGACATGATTGGGAATGAACAACAGACAAACATGCCACATTTTCCACTGAGCTGTACATCCAAATGGTGTGTGTGTGTGTGTGTGTGTGTGCGCGCGCGTTCTCTCTCTTTCACACACATAAATAGATATATGCTAATAAATATAGCACGGGAGAGAGAGAGCGAGAGAGAGAGAGAGAGAGAAATAGTAAAAGGCATGAGAAGAGGAAGAGTAACAAGGAAGGAATTTCTATATTAAGATATCAAGAGCTTGATAATTCAAGGTAGAAGCATTCTACAGTTTCATATGTTACAAGATAAAGTTTTAAACCAACAGGGCAATGTAGAAGAACTTTCTAGCTATGAGACAAAAGCACTAACTGCTGTACCACTGTGCTGCCTATTTGGCCTAACTGGTGGCTGCATTTAAAAGTCTTTGGTTTTTACATGCTTGATCTAAATGTGGTGTTAATAAACATAAAACAAGTTCACAGCATTTATATCAGCTCTTAAAATAAAATCTGAGCAGTTCCCAAAGTCAGCATTAAGGATCAGAATCTCTACAAATTTTCAATTAAGTATACCCCTAGTGGGACGTCTAAATTAATGAATGGTACTTCGGTCTCTTGACATTTATTGAGAATATGAAATGGTGCTGCTGTTATTAGTGTGCTACTATCAGATCAGAGGAAATGCAATCCTAATTAAAGTCTGCCACAAAGCTGCATCATAGACCACACACACACACAGGACATTTATCACTGAGTTCAGCCTTTTAACACAGTTGAGAAACATCCAAATTAATATTTGAAACCAAGACATTATGAGCTTTTTACAATGATCAGCTTTCCTGCTTTAAAGTGCAATAAATTAAAATGTTAAAAAGTTATAGCTAATTAAGGTATCAGAGTTTTGCTCACCTCCTGTGGCCTGTTAGAAATTTGCTTTCATCTCTGCTTTAGGAGAGCTCACGGCTATCGGGTACTGTACAGTAAAGCACACATGCTTTAAAAAGTCTGGTGTAAAGAACTAAACCAGACTGCGTTGTCAAACCAAACAATCCTAGTTAAAGGTAAAGACAGAGGAATCTTTGGTGAAAAGCTTCTCGCACCGATGTTCTGTTCTGACATATTTTGGTGGATGGAGGGCTTGTGTAAAGTATTAGCAGTGTGTCAGTTTCTAGCTCCTAATACCAAAAAGCTTATAATGCCTTCACACTCAGGTAAGTATATTATGTCAGGAAATTAAAATGCTTATCAGTTTATAAATTATTTAGTTAGAATTCATGATGGTGAATGATTAGCTGAATTTTTTTTTCTTTGCTATTTAATTTTAATGTTTTATTAATTTTACCTGCCACTTCATTATTTTTTTCTAATTTTTATTAGAATAGTTCTATTATTATTACTGTACATTTATCTTTAATGGCCCTAATTTATTCGCGAACTGTAGCCAACTAGATCATTTGTTATTTTTACAGTTTAAAGATTGCATTAAACAACTGCCTTTCAAAATAACAAAACAATATTTAATAATGCTACATTATATAGTGATTGTACATTTAAATATCTACTAATATACGCTTCAGGCTTACAAAAAATAATTTCAAAACATGTCATTAATTTGTTTACTTTTAAATTATTATTATTTAATCCAATGGCAGTCCTGACTAAAGTATTGCTATGTTAAATATTAAGCACACATCACAGCAATATAGAAAAATTAAAGACAGTAAAACAAGATCACAAAAATATACAACAGCACATATGATTAGTGTTGTGTATTGGTGAGCAAAAAGAAAGCTGCTGAAAGTACATAGTTCCCTAACCCCCCCCCCCCCCCCCCCAATGTAAATAGTTCCTTAAATTCCTAAAACTATGGAGTTCAAAATCATATTTGGTATTAAAATATAACAAGATTGTACAATAAATTTCCACTTCATTGCAAAATCTAGTCCCTAAAGGACAGTAGAGTACAGCAGTTCCTGCATATTGACCGCAGCTCTTGAGTGAGGACTGACAATAATTAGTTATAAGAAGTTAAATAGTCAAACTCCTTGCAGTGAATCAGGTATGCTTTGGCTCCTCTTAACAATACTCAATGTCTTCAAGAGCATAGAACACTGCACTGCAAACACAATGCACACTTTTAGTTAGATACCACATACACATTCTACAGTCATGAACACATTATTTTATTCCTCAAAGAACAAATTGACAGACTGGAGACTGTATTGGATTCAATACTGATCTCTGTGCAAAGAGTTTGCTGTAATTCCATCTCTAAAACAGAACACAATTATCCAGCCATGCCACTGATTAGCTGCTCATTTATTGTCTTAGTACACAATATTCTCATTAGAGAAGTTCATTTCAATACTTTGATTCTTTCTATGTTCCTTTCACATGTGATTAATTAGGTCACTTTTTTAGATTTCTACAGACCAAAAGCATCCCATTAAGAATCATTAACTGGACTGTTGACCTCAGAACGTAAGACAAATACATTACACACACGAGCAGTGACGTAGCTCGTTTACGACTAGAAATCCAAGTCAGACGGACTGGAAATAATGAGCAATATGAATAACTGTTAGCAGTTATCTTCTATTACAAGTGTTTTGCCATGGCATTAATAATTAAATACATTTCACTTCAAAGTAAATAAAACATATAAATGTATGTGTATATACATACACACACACACACGTCTTATATTCCAGGTTCTTCAAAGTAGCCACCTTTTGCTTTTATTACTGCTTCGCGCACTCTTGGCATTCTGTTAATGAGCTTCACCTGAAATGACCTTCCAACAGTCTTGAAAGAGTTCCCAGAGATGCTTAGCACATGTTGGCCCTTTTGTCTTCGCTCTGTGGTCCAGCTCACCCCAAACCATCTCAATTGGGTTCAGGTCCGGTGACTGTGGAGGCCAGGTCATCTGGCGCAGCACCCCACTTCTTGGTCAAATAGCCCTTACACAGCCTGGAGGTGTGTTTGGTGTCACTGTCCTGTTGAAAAATAAATGACGGTCCAACTAAACGCAAACTGGATGGAATAGCATGCCATTGCAAGATGCTGTGGTAGCCATGCTAATTCAGTATGCCTTCAATTTTGAATAAATCCCAACAGCGTCAGCAGCAAAGCACCATCACACCTCCTCCTCCATGCTTCACGGTGGCAACCAGGCATGTAGAGTCCATCCATTCACCATTTCTGCTTCGCACAAAGACACGGTGGTTGGAACCAAAGCACGGTGGTCAGACCAAAGCACAGATTTCCACTGGTCTAATGTCCATTTCTTGTGTTCTTTAGGCCAAACAAGTCTCTTCTGCTTGTTGCCTGGCCTTAGTAGTGGTTTCCTAGCAGCTATTTTACCATGAAGGTCTGATTCACAGTCTCCATATTTTCAGTTGTTTCACACTTTTTGTTAAATATATAATTCCACATATGTTCATTCAAAGTTTTGATGCCTTCAGTGTGAATCTACCATTTTCATAGTCATGAAAATAAAGAACTCTTTGAATGAAAGGATGTGTCCAAACTTTTGGTCTGAACTGTATATATACACACATACATACATACATACAGATACAGACACACACACACACATTATATATATATATATATATATATATATATATATATATATATATATATATATATATATATATATATATATATATATATACATACATACATACATACATACACACCCACACGTACATATGAGCAATTTGATTTTATTAAATCCACTTTAAAGTGGATATTACAAGGCAATAGCCATTAAAAATACCATCTGATTTTTCATCCAATCACATAACATTACAATTAAAAGACCCTCTTTGTAGCCAGTTATACCTTCTGAAGTTTCATACTTCCAAAGTGAACATTAAAAAGACATGAAGCATGGTTTTCACCGGTTATTCAGCTCTTACTTTTTTTTAATTAATCTTAAAAGTCTGGCAGTTATGGTCTAGCTAGCACTATAATTACTATAATGAACTCAGCACTCATCAACATGATACACTGATGATCTCAACACTGTCATATTCTCTGTAATATCACCTCACAAAATCAAGGCAACCCAACAGCTAAGCAGACTTTCAGGGTATCGGAAGAACAAATTAGTTGTTATGGTGTCTTAAAAAAATACAGGTGTAACGGTTTAAGCTCTAGCAGCTATCGTATCTCAGCTGGAAGATTATCTTACAAATTCCCTGTTAAGAAGGCTTCACACAGCAGTGCTGAAACATCACCATAAATATTCATCAGCAGAACAGTCAATGATACAGCAACCTTGGAATCACTGGTATTCAGATACAGAGCATGAGAAAATGAGAGCAAGCGAGAGTAAGGAAGAGGGGAGGGCGTAATTGAGTGCATCTGCAGCACAGTGGTAGGATGGGGATAGACTGCAGGGAATGTTGAACACTGCAGCAGTGGAATCCCTTGCCTAGTGATGAGGGCTATCCCTCGCTTTTCTTAATGGCATCCCTCTGCCTGGCTCCCTCCCTCTTTCTATCCGCTCTCCCCTCGACTCCCTCCCATCTCTTCTTGCTCTGTCTGCGTCTTGGTGTTCCCCTGTTTAATATGCTGTGAGTCCCTTTAGGTCTCTTTACCTAGATTGCAATTCGTAGCACAATTTGTGTGCATTATTGGCATCTTTCTGCAGCCTTTCCACTCACACAATAAAATTAATCTTCCAGCATTAATTAAATGTCACTGCGTAATTTTGTCCAGTGCTGCTGAGCACAAGGAGTATACAGACCACATTGCCCTATTATCAAGAAAGCGCTTTTCTGCTTATCCCCACTATTAGGGCCTTTATTAAAATCCTAAATGTTGCCACAAAGAAGAATGGTGTTTAACACATTTAGTCCAAATCTTGTAACCATGTAAATGAAAGTGCTTTTGTAAGGAGGAAAACATAAATTTGACATTTCCTGCGGTGCGCTCACTTTTTAAATAACACAAAGTATTACTTCCCAGCAGCAGAAAATTATCACGATGCTTTAAGAACATTAGAACTTTTCAGGAACACATCTGTATTACGAACATAAGACCAGTTCCACTCAATAAACAAGGCTGATGAAATCTGTTATATTACACTGTATCATCAAAGGAAAACACTGGTGTGTTCAAGGGATAGAAAAGAACTATGTGAGCAATCTTTTATTCCCAGTATCATTCTACCCCTGAGCTATTCCCTGTTGTTCATCTACTACAACCACAAGAAAAACAAAATGACATGAGCACACTCATGTCACTTTTTTTACTTCATAGTGAATAAACAAAGCATGAATACTAAAAATTTTTTCTAAATAGCTATATTGTTTTACTTTTTTTCATTCTTTATCTTCTGCTTTATCCTATATTAGGGTCGCGGTGGGGTTCCCCATGCCCATCCAGGGGAGAACGTTTCGGCGCTGGGCAGATACACCCAGGACAGGGCACCAATCTATCGCTGGGCACACACTCACACAGACACACACGCATACACACTCTATATGGGGAAATTTGGAGAACTCAATTCACTTCATCCATGTTTTTAGACTGTAAGAGGAAACTGGAGACCCCGGAGGAAACCCACACAGACACAGGGAGAACATGGAAACTCCACCCAGATGGGGATTCGAACCGGGAATCCCTAGTGCTGAGAGGCGAACCAGCTAACCACTAAGCCACCGTGCCGCTATTTTCTTACTTTATAAACAAATTTTAAATAAAATTACCTTTCTGATCAAGCAAAGAAAAAATACAAATCATTCAGTGTTGAGGAAAAATTATCCATATTTATTATAAAAATGTAGTGTGTATTTTCTAGTTCCTGATTTTTTAGGGCACCGACATATCACTAATAAAAGCACTATTCTGCACTAGGAAGATTTCCCACTTAATCAAATAATGGTTGACAAATCAAGGTTAAAACACTCAGCCACTCTCTCTCTTCCTCTTACAAATATATGCACACGCACACCTGGAAAATAATGGATCACTATACACCACTGGAAAGACCCAGAACCTTTTCTTTGTGCAATTATTGCCCAAAAGCACCATTGCTGTCAAAATCATATCTAAGATTTACTTATGTTCACTACTACAAAGTAAAAATGTTAAGTGAATAAGCATGGTGACTCCATTATATTTACCATGGGTTAAAAATATATCCTTAAATATTTAAAACTACCAGAACAGTTTGTACAAATACACAGCAAACGCTTTTGCCCCAAGGCTTATGGTCATCACTCTAATCACACTAAATAAATAATGTCTCAATTTTTTAAATTTACCATACTTTTACAACGTAAATATCACTTTAAATGGTGAACTTAGTAGTAGACGAGAGGATGTACATGTTTTAATAAAACCCTACAAACACTTTTTGAAAAATGAGTGCACAACTGATTTTAAAACAGTATACAAGTCAAAGTATAAGCTTCTGTTCCTTAAAAGGAGGTTTATATTAACCATCATATAGCTGCCTTTGACTGTGTTCAGAAGCATAAAAAAACTTTAAATTTGCATGTTCACAATTACATAAGGGGAAGAGAAACTCTCAGACATGATAAAAAGGTCAACACGTCCCAGCATAAGAGTCAAATGTCATTTCAAATTTTTATGATTCAACTAAATGCAGATCTATTAGACATGAATCAAGCACCAGTGTACTTAGCACTTACAGTATACGAAAATGTCTTTGGATTATTATATTAACTTATAATGAAAATACGGTGTAGATACATCAATGTGTGTTAAATGATCTTTATGAGAAAACACAAGAGGACATTTGCTTTAGCAGAGTGATTTAAAGCACAGCTCTGTTTTACATTACAGATCATTTTGGTGCATTTGTTAAATTATTGCATCTGTATCTATATAAAGATTACATCAAGCAATGAATTTTATCATAACAACAGGCAGTTAAAAAGATAATGATAAATATTTGTTATATTAATCAAATGTGTCCAGAAAAGGCATTATTTTCTTTTTGCCCTTTAATCATGAAAACGTTTTTAAGAATGCTATGTTTACATCAACAAATATTCCTCTGCTAAAGCACAGATCAGATTAGAGGCTTATTATACGTTTGTAAAATTACTGTAGTTCTGTTTAATACCTACTTGTAAAATCATCCCAGTAATTAGCAAATTTATATAGACAACAAAAGACCATCTGGTGCCTGCAGTCTTATCAATCTTTTAACCCCAAACATGTCACCTAAAAACACTTCAACACCTTGTCAAAACATAGAACGCAGTGTATTGAAATTATTGATGAAGCCAATCATTTACCACACAATTTATTTTTATTTTTATTCATGTAAGAGTATAATTTCTGGACGGCATTACCAGTTATTTCCTGACAGGAATGGTTATATACGATACAGTCAGGCTTGTTAAAGCATGGACTTGACCTCTGAAGTTAAGTTAAAAAATGGGTCTTATGGGGTTTATGGATCGGACTTGTTTGTCCAGCACATCACATCAGATAATTGTTTGTTTAGCTGAGAACAAGTCAACATCTCCTCAAACCATACCCGAAACGTCTTTGCTTTGTGACAGGGAGCATCAACCTGCTGGAAGTGGCCACAGCCATCAGGAGAAACATTCTATGAAATTGCGTAAATGGTCTGCAACAAACAGCCTCACACAGAACAACTTGTGATACATTGTGTATTTTGATGCGTTTCTAGCAGGACAAACCTTACCTCCTTTAGCAATTTGAGCTACAGTAGCTTGTATGAATGGACACCCCGGGCCAAAGAGAAATTTGATAATTATTAAGTATGTGATAAACAGCACTGTATAAACGTCACAAATATCATTTATTAAGCTGCACTATTCTGATAAGTGTTTTAACAGAGAAACTTTTGCTGATATAAATAGAACAGTTTAATTCTTAATGATCTTGTATGAGTGGGTCTGGCTTAGTTGATTCCAAAAGTGTTTAATGGTGTTGAGTCCAGGGGTTTGTGCAGACCAGTTCATACTAAACTCATCCAACCATGCCTTTATGGAACTTACTTTGTGCACTGGGATACAGTAAAGCTGAAAAAAAACAGGACTTTCCCAAGCTGTCCTCAGCATACAACTGTCTAAAATGCAAAGCTTAAGGGCTCTATTTTACACAATCATGGTAATAGGAGTGAATGAAACACTCGAATGTGGTTATTAATAGCTGTCGCCATATCTTGAGTCTACCTTCTTGAGTTTAATAGCAATGTGTATTCCACTGAACAATGTAATGCTGCTATCATGCCCTGGAGCAATTATCAATCCAGTTTTATCTATGTAGATATTTTAACATAGGATTTGTAATTGTTTAGCTACAAAAATTGCTTGTGGGTTTTGTGTCCCTCTGGTTGGTATGATGTTGGTATCACATATCTATATATGTAATTTAATTTAAATGTAATATAAACTTTAGTTACCCTAGTACACTATACACCAGACATATGGAGGAACAGTTTGTTATGATCTTATAAATCGCATTAAATAAAATATATCACAAATAAATGCAAGTGCATACAGAATAAAATCATTAACCATGGCCAAAGTTTAATACCCACAACACTGCTTTGTGCACGACGTAATGGAATAGGCAAAATAACCCCCAATAAAAATATATAAAAAAGGTCCATACTCCTGAAATGAAGTATGGCATGGTGTGAGCAAATGATGCTTTCCACACTGTTTAACTTAAATTATATGTACCTTTACATTTTTATTAGATTTACTAGAGTTCAGGAAATTGTTTGCAGCCTGTAATACACTAGTGTTGTTATGCGGAACAGCACACTATTAAGGACTAAGTGGAAAAACCCAAATTTACTTTACTTAAAAAAATATAAGCAAAATCTCTCTCTCACACACACACTTTACCATAAAATACTGGAAAAAGGCCTCTTGTAAAAGCCTGTTTCTTCCACCTGCAGGTCTCTCACAACAGCAGCACTCTCAGAGTTATCATTGTCACTACTATGTTAATTCAGCAAAATTTTGTCACAGCTTCAGCAATTAGCACAGATTTTAATCATCATCATGGCAGCACAATAAAAACAATCAGTATGGGGTGAACAAACAGCAAAAGTCCAGAAAGAAGAAAAAGATGGCACTTGGTGTTTTTTTTTTTTTTTTTTTTTTTCTTCTACTCATTTTAGAAACCTCTACAGTATGACAGATTATAATTTGTAGAAAATCTATCCGTTCTTACACAGAGGAGCAACATTTGTTCTACTGTATCTGTAAACATACACAATGTATTACACAGTACAGGGCCTTAAAAAAAAGGTCAAACACTTTCATATTTTGTTGGACCGCCGACTTGTTGCAGCTGAAATATATTCACAAATACAGTAATCACGCAATCCAGGTGGTGACATTTTTTTACGGAAAAGCAGTACATTTTCACCAAGTGAAAAGCATTAAGACAAATCTAAAAAAATTGCTCAAGTCAGGCGTGTCATTCATTATCATCATCACACATATAGAAAATCAAGCAACTAGCATTTTAAACAGGTGAACACTTTGTTAAAGTAATTTGAGTAAAGCATATCCCTTTTCCAGCATGAATGTGCCATAGTGCTAGTTCCATAAAGACATATTTGGGTGTGTTTAGTGTGAAGAACGTGACTGACCCACATAAAAACTTGAACTGAATCCCATCAAACACCACTAAGATGAAATGGAATGAAGAGTGTAAGCAAGACCTATCATTCAACATTAAACTGATCGTACAAACATATTTTGGAAATTTCATTAGACAATCCAAAATTTTGTACAAATCTTTCATTGAAGTGCATTGGGGCATTTATGTTGCAAAATGATTTGCAAAATGTAAGGAGTTGTTTAACTGTATTTTAATATGTGTGAGAAATCAGATTTATAAATGTGTATTGAGATTTGGACTTGTAGACTAATCACTGTTAATGTGTATATATAAATTCTTGGCTGAAATGTCTCTCTCTGTTAGCCGTCATATGCCACATAATTCTTCTTACACCTCCGCTGCGGAAGAGTTTTGCTGATCCTTAGATGGAATCATAAATGCTTGTCTTAAAGCACAATAATTTTAGTAGTGCATCTGCTTACTGAACTGATGAAAATGTTGTGGCGAACTCTGCAATACAGGCAAAATCAGATTTTTTTTGGATGGTGTCAATGCATGTAAAAATATATTTAGATATAATTTAGGCTAAGGACAAAAAGACTACAATGTTTGCCTACAATCTGAATCTCCCTGCAGCATTTCAAATAAAATAAGGTTCCAATTAGCGGTGCTAAAAAAAATAGATTCTTCAGAGAATCGCGATTCGCAGTCCTGGCAAAGCTGAATCGATTCAAAATGCCCAACAACCAATTTTTTTAAAATGCATTTAAGTTTTTTTTTTTTTTTGGCGCCTCTTCCCGAGCGTAATGCATATCGCATTATGGATCCGCTCAGCCACCGTACCTAAGCTAACCTAATACTGCTCATTTTAATTTAGTGCAATCCTATTTCTGTATAAATATAAAATGATGCAGATTTGATACAGGTAGGAACCTAAAAGTATTGTTTTAAATAAATGTTCTAATTGTTTACATTGTCGTTTCATCTTGTCAATCACATAACAAAATTTGAAGACCATTTCAATTGAAAAAATTCGTTTCTGAATTGAAAATCATTTCTGAATCGAATCGCAACCTCAAAAATCGGAATTAAATCGCCAGACACTGAGAGATCCGCAGCCCTAGTTCCAAATGAATTTTCCAATGGGGAAATTCAAAATTTACAGAACATATTGACATTTATAATTACCGTATTTACCGGACTATAAGGCGCACCTAAAAGCCTAAAATTTTCCCAGAAATCGGACGTGCGCCTTATAATCCGGTGCACATTATACGTGTACTGAGTTCCAAATTCTATAAAAGTATTGTGCGACCGGGTGGTTTTTTCCACACATCACCATCACTGCTGATCTGTGACTCCATGCACGCTCATCTCACAGAAAAGCCGAGTGAATAAAATCAATTCGGAGCTTGCCGTCATTCCGGGAGGATTAAATAAAGAACTCCAACTGCTGGACATTGGCGTAAACAGGGTGTTTAAAGTAAAGTTGCGGGCGGCGTGGGAGCAAATGGATGATAGACGGCGCACACACGTTTACTAAAAATACGGTAATATGAAATATTAAATATGAAAGCTGTCAATTTTGTTTATTTAATGCATCATTTAAATAAAGTTAACTATTCCAGATCTCATGCCTGAACCACAACATGCTGTTATTCCTCAAGGCTCCATTGAACGGAAATCGATGCACAGATAAAAGACATAAATAAAAGTGGCTGCAGTTTCACCTTCAAGCAGCCTCTTCTATGAGGACCAAATGGGCTGCTTTTCATCTCCCAACCCCAACCCCCACCCACCCCACCCCACCCCTCTTACAGTCATCAACTGTGAAGCTGTGCTCAGGCAGCCATGGGAATCATTCATCTTTGGTACTCTTCATGCACAGCCCACTGTCTGCAGCTTTATACTGCCGATGGAAGCTTTGCATATAAGGTATGAAGCAGAAACAGCCCACAGACCTCACATACATTTGTTTATTTGTAGTTGGGTACAGTTCTGTACACTCAGCATCATTTGTGTGGAGTTGCAGGCACTAGAGAGATGCCTCATATCAGAGCAAACAGGGAGCCATTACTATATGCTGGGCCAGCTAAGCTAAGAGGAATATAGAGTCATCATCACGTAGGGACCAAAACAAAGAAATTACAATAGTCATAAACCTGCCACCACACATTCTTTCTATTGCCTGCATTCATTTCACTGCATATGTGTAAGCAGCACTCTAGAGTTTTGAGGATTTTCACAGAAACTGTTTGAATTAAAGGATGGGGCAGCTGTGTACATGAAGAGATTAGTGCTTAAATTCTGCAATGTGCATAAAAGGTGCAGCTAATTAAGACTTTAAAAGCAGCAGATAACAAAGAAAGAAACTAATCACCTGCCTACACTCCTACAACAAGCAGATCCGATGTGCACAGTTCGACACGTTCATATCTCATACTGACAAATGACTCTGTATTCTGCCAGTATACCGGCAGCACACACACAAAAAAAGTGCTTTATTAGCCCTTAATGCTAAAACCTGATCTTATATTTATACACATACTCAGCTCTTAAAATACTACATTTTTTCTTCAAATATTTTCAAAAGAGCCTTAATATTTAAGGTGGAGTGATATTGGGATGCTGCTTTTACTGTAGCATTTCTGTTGCCTTGAAACAGTCATTCTTTATTAATCTCTCTTTTCATCAGGATTTCTCTGTCCACACAACTGCTGCTCAATGGATGTTTTTTAATGCACTATTCTGAAAAAAACTCTGGGTACTGTCATAAATAAAAGTCCTAGATTTCCACAGCACTCATGGAAATGCATAACCAAGCCCAACTGAGACAACAATCCACTAATAAAGTGCTTATTATTTTAGCTATGAATGTACCAGTACCTATTACCAGTATTAAGCATTTTTTCAATACGATGCTTATATACACTATTATTACCCTGTTAATTAACATAAACCTATTTTAAAAGAACTGCAAATTATACGACATTACGTCCCAAAACTACTAAATTACACACATTTTCCTCCACTCATTGTCCATTGTACAAGTTCCACTTACTGTTGGACTTTGCAGTTCTACGATTACATACTGTAGAGTACATCTGCTTGTGGAACAAAGTACATACATTTACATTTAGTGATTTAGCAGATGCATTTCGCAGACCACTGTGTTAGTCCCCTTTACTCTGTTCTCTAATGGTCAGGACCACAATAGTAGCACTACAGAGAAGGTATTCTTTGGTTGGTGCATTATTCTCGATCCAGCAATGTCACTGAGGTGTTTAAATAAAGCTACTGCAGCACTGCTGTACTAAAAACCCCTCATAGCATCAGTGTCACTGCAGAACTGACAAACAATACACCACCCAAATTATACCTGTTCTGTGATGGTCCTGATCAACAGAGAACAGAGAACAATGGGGGACTAACAAAAAAAAACAAAAAACAGATACACTATAGTCTGTAATTGTAAAACTACAAATTCCATCAATATGGTCAGTGGAGAAAATAGACAATAATAGAATAACACGATGTATATGTAACCGTTAGAACATGAGAAATATCTGTCAATATTAAAATGTCATTGTTGTAGCTGTTACACTTGTATTAATAAGTGTTCAGTTCCACTAATGATCTGTGTGCAGGTATTTGATGAGAAGCAAGACATGAAGCATGGAGAAAGAGTACGCAGCACTACTACGAATGTGACATCAGCAGTTATATTGTATGTGCATGTTGTATGTAATTCAATGTGTGAATAAATATAGTCCATGTGTCTAAAAATTCCCATCTACATCCTCATGGTCCAGCATGTGTTACCCTTAAAATTTATATTGAACTTCAGTTCATTTTTAAGCTTCCACTGACATCCAGGGGCTGTAACATTTTACTTAACACTAGCTTAGGCTAACTTTACATGATGTTTTATTACTTTAAAACTGAATACCAACACAGTTGTAATCGGTTGTAGGCCTGCTGCACTACAAAGTTGGTACAAATTTGCTGTGCTGTTATTCTCTACATCAGTGTTCCTGTACTTCCTTTTGATCAATTAAATTGCTTGGTCCAAACTAAATGTTTATAATGAACAACAAGGAGTAGTGACATGTGGATTAGCAGAAATAATAAAAAAGGTGCTGGACTCAGCAAACATTTAATTCAGATTCACCACTGAACACAGACAGTTAAGCACGAAGTATAATTAATGAAATCAATCTTTAATTCCATATACTTAAAAAGAATCTTTACCTAGACTGGTTTGCATTGCTCTGCTACAATCACACATCTCTGCCATCTAATGTTGTCCAGACTAACAAAATTAAAACTGGTCACTCAAATGTAAACTTTCATTTAAAAAGTTTGTTTAAAAAAGTATTAATTATTTTCCATCTTTTGAGCTATTTCACATAATTTCTTGATTTGATTGCAGTTGATCCAGTACTGAGTCAGTTCACCATCCCAACGCAACATTTTAAAATGCTGTAAATAAGGAATGCTGATTATTTATATACTGTAGTTTATATTATTTCTATGGAAAGAGAGTTCTAACAAGAACTTAATGCTACATTTAAGATATAAGGAAGAGAAAAGTAAGACAGTGACAAAAAAATAAGTCATATTCTACATTATT
Organism: Corydoras maculifer; assembly: GCA_019802435.1. Taxonomy (NCBI): domain Eukaryota; kingdom Metazoa; phylum Chordata; class Actinopteri; order Siluriformes; family Callichthyidae; genus Corydoras; species Corydoras maculifer. The sequence goes on along the minus strand of JAFMOD010000880.1, from coordinate 1,158,662 downwards.
TGTTTCCAGTTTTTGCATACAATAAGGTTTGTAAGGAGAAATACTAATACAAGTCTATTAATGGTAACAAGACGCTTATCTTCATGTTCATCAAGTTATTATAAAAAATTGTGGGAGAAATTAAAGAATTATAAAAGCTGACTGCATTTGAAGGCACTATTTGATCATTTCTCTTCTACTCTATGGTTGACTCTTATTCTCACCTTATTCTCTGTGTTTCACAATCATGCCATACTCTGTATTTGTTTACCATCTTCCGAACATGTTTTCTTCTGTGAGGAGAAAACTGGTATTACGTTCTTTGTTTTGAACCAACACAGTTGGATGGTATTCTAAGGGTATTTGCGGCCCCCCTTCTGCTAATACTGGAGTTGTTGCAGGAGAGTGCAGTTAAGCATAGCAAACTCCGATTGTTCCAGCCAATGGTCAAAATCTCCACAAGTCCCTAAGAAGAACTGGGTTTTTTTTAACCATTGTTTAAATTACTACAATCAATAACAATCAATTAATAAACGTGTTGGCAACAAACTCCATTACTACTTCGTTGTGTCGCATGATTCATGTGTTACTCGCTCGTTATTTCTGCTTACGTGCGTCACCTTTTATTTTAGTTTAATTAGCTTAAGCAGTGTTTAAATGTACTTTATAAATACATATAATTGTGCACAATGGTGGTAATAAATGACTAAGCTTCAAGTTTAAATTCTTTGACAAAGTATTAGTGAAGACACTGCACTGTAAGTGTAGGTGTGAGGGATTTAGAAAGGGATTGAGGTAAAACATCACAGCTACTGAGATTTGTGTAATTGTGCCAATGTGTGTTTCTTGTGTTTAATTGTTTTTTTAGGCTACTTGCAGGCCTTAAACTAAAACCAGACCCAGACCTGTAAATAAAACCAGACCTGTTTAATTTCTGATGTAATAAATACTCTCTACCGTCTTTCTCAATACAATAAAAGATATTTTTACTAATGTAAAAGACAGATATCCTCTATTGGCCAGACTAGCCAAGTTCTATTTATGCATAAAGCAATGAGGTACGAGAGGGCATGCATAATTGTGCCATTATACCTTTTTTAGTGTAGCCCAGTCCATTGTAGTCCAATGGTATACTGGCTTAAAACACCAATTTTACTAAGGCCACAATTTTTTGGAAGGCACACGTGTGTGCAGTTCTGTGTTGAGCAGAACAGGCAGTGAGTAGTTCTTGAATAAAGATCTGGATGCTGCAAGAGTTGATATTACTTTGTTAAAATGTCTATTCCCCATTTTTTGGATGGTGTTTAATAGTAAATATATGGCTCAGGAAAAGAGAACATGCAGTCAGTCAGCAATTCTGATTTTATTTCCATTATACCAAACCTTTTCACGGATCCACAGACAAATGGGTCAGAAACTGACAATTTATTAAACAGAAAATTTATTAAACAGAATTTTGTTCTTAAGACCAATCACTTACTTATATTTTACAATTTAGAGTTCGATCAATATTTTTTTGCATAGGATTGTAGAAACGTTTCTAGTTTTACATGGTCATGTGTGTATGTGTGTGGCTAATCAGGGCAGCAGAATCCAGATATGATTCAGAATTGCAGCATATATGGTGCTAAGCAACGAGCAAGTTAAACCAAACACAAAATACAAAGATCAAATCAAAGCTATGACTCCACAGCCACTATTTCAGTCAGTATAAAAAATGTAAATAAATTAATTTCAAGAAAACGGGCTATACACTTAAAAATAAAAGCAGAAAACATAAAAAGACAAAAAAAAATAACTGGTATATCTGGTTAACATCAAGATAACAGTGTTTTATTATCCAACAAAAAGGTGTTTTTCTCTAGTCTGCGCTCCACTTGGAATGACAGCATCGGTGTTCCTTAAGTAATTTTCAAGCCTTTTTCCTGAGGCTTTTCCACTCTTGTAGGAATGATAACCTGTCAGTAGATTCCAGGCAAACATACTCTGGTACAACATGTGACTTTCCATTACAGCAGAGCAATGAGATGAGGGAAGAAGGAACCAAATTGGGAGATGGATGGATTAGAAGGAAAGGTGGAGACACTTATACTAAATGGCTGAACAGATGCTGCTAAAGAGACTTCAGAACCACACCAAGATTTACTTACTCATTCGTTTTAAAATTAACTTGTTTTGAACAGGATTGATGGGAGTGCTGGAGCCTTTTTTTTTTTTTTTTTTTACTAATCACAGTGAAAAAGTCACTTAACTCTTACAAGACAGCCAAGAGACGGGCATTTTTAACAATCAAAGATTTATTTTTACAAAGAACTTTTAGGTTCAGTACTATAAAGTGTTTAAATAATATTCCATAAAACAGGCTGCAAGGTCTAAACTCTTCGACAGTACTATAGCTGACTTAAATTCAAGTTTCAAACAGTACCTCTGGCTCGAAGTTAAACAACTGAACATGTCTGATAAGTGGAAGGCCAAATCTTTGTTTGCTACCTCCTTTTGCAACAGTGCATTCACTATACTGTTTATCTGCAAGTTGGTAAACAGAACAAAGAATTCTTGAAATTTGCGAGGACTGTAAATAAAGAAAAGAAACATTTCACATAAAAAAAAAAAAAACTATTCAGGCAATAAACTTTCCATCTCATCTAGTTTGGGATAGTCCCCTTCATGTTCCATCATGACTACTCATATGGACAAAGCTAAATAGAGCCCTAATGACACTGAACACCTTTGCAAACTGGAATGACAGCTGTGAGCAATTCATTCTCATTTAAATCAGCGCCTAACAGAGTTGCACATTTGGGTAAATGAGCACAGAAAAACTGAAAATCATTTACAACAGAAGATCACGATGAAGCTGCAGTGCAGAGAGGGGGCGGCAACTTAATATTAATACACATTATATTGAAATGGGATATCTAACAAGCTAATGTGGAGATAATAGTTGGGTATCCACATATATGGCGGCTTATAACGTGTTGACAAATTTAGTTGTTTTTACCATTAAAAGTATATTAGTATAAATTCCTGCTCTGTTCTAATATAAATTGCCATGACATAAGGGACTTCTACAACATTTTATGTTTCATCATTTATGAAAGCTCTGCAAATCATTATTCTACTCTTTAGTCTTCACTGCACTTTGTTTCCCCGCTGTTGTCTTGCCCAAACTTATAAAGACACCGATCACTGGTGCAAAGTCTGGCAGGTTGATAATTAACACTAATTACCATTTGTTGCCTTCGGTCAAAAGCCCCCCACCCCACTACACTACTGTCCATTCCACTACAGTACTGCTACAATAGGCTTGTCAATAATAAAGGCTTAGTGAAAACAATGAATATCACATACTGTATATAAAATACTTAATCTTTAGCGGCCTCTCTTAAGAAATGCACATTATATGTGCTCAGTGGTAATCATGTGCTGTTCTTTTTCTATATAGATTAGTTTAGATTAGATTAGATTCAACTTTGTCATTATGCAGAGTACAAGTACAGGGCCAATGAAATGTATTTAGCATCTAACCAGAATTGCATTCCATACACATAAATATATTATTTAGATAAAGTGCAGTAGTAACAGTGACCAGTGCATTGAGTAGTGTGTACAAGTGAATGTGTGTGTACAAGTGAAATTATGAAACATATAATGAATATGAGGGCAGCACGGTGGCTTAGTGGTTAGCACGTTCGCCTCTCAGTGCTAGGGATTCCCGGTTTGAATCCCCATCTGGGTGAAGTTTCCATGTTCTCCCCGTGTCCGCGTGGGTTTCCTCCGGGTTCTCCGGTTTCCTCCCACAGTCAAAAAACATGGATCAAGTTAATTGAGTTCTCCAAATTGCCTCATATAGTGTGTGTATGTGTGTGTGTGTGTGTGTGTCTGTGCCCAGCGATGGATTGGCGTCCTGTCCTGGGTGTATCTGCCCAGCGCCCGAAACGTTCTCCCCTGAAAGGGCATGGGGAACCCGCCGCAACCCTAATATAGGACAAAGCGGAAGATAATGAATGAATGAATAATGAATTTGAAGTACGTTTGTCAAATAGGAGTCAGCATCTTCACTCTTGCTGCAAAACCTTTTTTGTATTTTTGGCCCAATTTTTATTCTATTTTTAGTTCTAAATGTACACACATATTGCACTATTCTGTAGTAGTAACATTAATCCAACAGAAAGGGTGTGTGGGGTTTAATTGTGTCTAATTGTATTTTCTTTTACGTTTTTAACATCTGGACAATCCAGAGGCGATTTTTGAACAATAACAGTTTTGATAAACACAATTATCCGGGCAACTATAAATTGTAGAAATAATTTAGAGAGAGCAGTTAATGTGAGAAAGTTAAAATGGGTCTGCAGAAAAAGACCAACAAATTTTCTGAGCTATTACCAAACAGCAACAGTTTCCTAAAAATATTAAATATAGCGCAATATATTTTTCTTATTTGTTTTACAGGATACATTTATCTACAAAGACTTTATGTTTAAGATCATACATGCCTGTGGAGAAACTATTATTCTGAAGGGTTTAAAAATTTCTAAGCAGCAGAGTATAATGAACTATGCATTTTACGCAGGAACGTCCCAAACAAAAGCTAGCTCGATTTTATGAAGCTCTTTTTTAATAAGTGAAGACTTTTAAGCATCACCGAAACACCATACAAACCACCTTCTCATCTAAGAAAAGTCTAGAAATATACCATTTAAAGAGTTGAGATTATATGGTGATACAAGCTTTTTAATTGCACAGTCTTACTGTGCAAAAATAATGCATTGAACACTGTTAGTGCTCAGTAGTGAAACTTTCTGCTGATGTTCTGCTACAGCTGACATTATAAGAAGTAATGAGGTTGATGTATCTTCCACTGTATTGAAACTCATAAATCCTTAAACTTTGCTGGCGCAATATTTATTTTACATGCAAAACTACTTAAAGATTATTTACACTACTAACAATAGTTGTACAAAAGTTCAATTGCGACAATTATGTAAACTCTGTGAAGTTCATAATGCAACACTTATACCAACACAAGTAAGTATACTAGCTAGAGATTTGGATGTGGCCGCTGAATGCGACAGGACCACTAATAATCACAAGCAGCAATTTATCAAACTTGAAGGGCAGATCTTCTAATAAATAAAGCATTTTTAGCTGTCTGTATTAAAGGTTCCGAGATGTGACTAATGGAATATAAAGCCGGAATTTTAATATGTAGCTTCTAAAAGTGATTATGAAATGAATAACATAAAATAACTGGTTAACTTGCTTATCTATTTCATAAAGTTATAAAAACTGAAAAATACAATTAAACCAAAAATTTTAAAACACTATAAATTGTATATAAAACAATTATTCAAATAGTAAATTATTATGAATTAAAAAATTGTGAATCCACACCAACTAAACACTAAATAAGAACCTAGAGCTGAAAAATATATAGAATATTTTTTCATTCATTCATTATCTCCTGCTTATCCTCTATTAGGGTCGCGGTGGGGGTCCCCATGCCCATCCAGGGGAGAACGTCTCGGGCGCTGGGCAGATAGACCCAGGACAGGGCACCAATCCATCGCTGGGCACACACTCACTCACACAGACACACTCTATAGGGGGCAATTTTGAGAATTCAATTAACTTGTTCCATGTGATGGGGATTCGAACCGGGAATCCCTAGCGCTGAGAGGCGAACGTGCTAACCACTAAGCCACCGTGCCGCCCTAGAATATTTTTAATAATCTTATTTCTAAGACCAGCATAAAAATACTAGAATTGTAAAATCAAGATGAATGCTTCCTCTGCTGTCATTTAGACACAGTGTTTAGCAGTAATCTTAAGCAACAGCAGGAAAGGTTACCTGAATATCAGAGCATTTCATTTGCTGTGTAATTCAGCTGCCCCACCAGTTCTTTTGCCCTGAGCCCACTCTGTAAGACTACTGGTAATGCATGATGGCCATTACAATAAATTAGGTATGTCCATAAGCAAAGGAATGTAAACCAAACGAGGAACAGTAAAAAATAGCATACGGTGGGTTGCAAAAGTATTCATACCCCTTGAACTTTGCCATATTTTGTCACATTACAACCACAAACATAAATATATTTCACTGGAATTTAATGTGAAAGACCAACACAAAGTGGTATACAATTGTGAAGTGGAATGAAAGTTATACATGAATCAACAATTTTTTTACAAATAAAAAACTGAAAAGTGCGATGTGCAAAATTATTCAGCCCCCCTGAGTCAANTTGCACTCAGGGAAAAGGGGGCTGAATAATTTTGCACATCGCACTTTTCAGTTTTTTATTTGTAAAAAAATTGTTGATTCATGTATAACTTTCATTCCACTTCACAATTGTATACCACTTTGTGTTGGTCTTTCACATTAAATTCCAGTGAAATATATTTATGTTTGTGGTTGTAATGTGACAAAATATGGCAAAGTTCAAGGGGTATGAATACTTTTGCAACCCACTGTAGATAAAATCTATTGAAGGTGATGAAATGACACTAAATAAAGTTAGTAGTGTTGCTTCAATGATTAGGAAATAGTTTGGCTTTGCTTTGTGGTGCAGATCATCATGGTGTGTAGGTTTGTATAGTCTATTTCAAAAACATGTGACAGCAACCAAAAAAAAGTTTATGAAACTTCTGAATCCTATAAACACAAATGAAATGCATACATCTATGTGGCAGCACTGCAATGCATATCATGATGTAGGTATATTCAGTAACTCCAACAACTATCAGAATACTGAAATCACTTGATATAACGGAGTTTGATTTGAGTTTTATACACAAGTCTGCTCTGTAACATAAAAGCCATTTTTAATAAGAAATTTCAATTGAAAAATGTTAGCGCCAGACTAGTACAAAGTGAACAACAGAATACGGTTATTTTAAAAAAATCACTTTCAAATTTTTTAAGCAGAAAACATTTCAAATTAAAAAAAAAAAACAGATGGGTTACAACAGAAGCAGTGATAGTATCAGTATAGTTTTCTTTAGACTGTTATGGGTGTTTGACATATGTTACATTTACATTTATCAGATGTTTTTTTCCCCAAACGACTTAAAACAGGGACAGCACGGTGGCTTAGTGGTTAGCACATTCGCTTCCCAGCACTGGGGATTCAGGTGTGAATCCCAATCTGGATGGAATTTCCATCTTCTCCCCATGTCTGAGTAGGTTTTCTGGGTTCCTCCCACAGTTTAAAAACATGGATCAAGATGAACCGGCTGCTCTAAATTGCCTCTATATAGTGTTTGTGCGTGTGTGACTAAGTAAATGTGCCCAGTGATGGATTGGAGCCCTGTCCTGGGTGTATCTGCCCAGTGCCCGAAACATTCTCCCTGGATGTGTATGGGCATAGAGAACCCTCCTCTCCCGCTACCCCAGTAGAAGATTAAGCAGATGATAATGGATGGATGGACTTACAAAGGAGAGAACAGTATATAAGAAAGTTCAGTCATGATATTGATTTGTTTATTCAACTGAAAATCCCCAAATCATCCACAAAACCTGCAGTATGACATGATCAGATCAAGAAGCCCTCCAGCAATGTAAAGATTTAACTCCTTAACAAAACAGCAACCAGACCAACAGTTGCACATAAGCAAACGCATGTCTAGATTAGGGGGAAAAAAATTAACACACTACCAAACAACTAATTAAACTTTTTTAAACATGAGAATATTGGAATCTTTCAACATACTATCTAAATTAAGTAATCTCATTTAACAGCTACTTCAATGGGTGCGACATAGTACAGACATGTTTGCAGAAATATCTGAGCACCACATACACAGCAGATAAGTCCTACATTTTCTAGAACCTGCTCTTTACATAACATTTTTCAGTATTGTTTTTCTTTGACTAACCTGAGAGAGAAGGGAAGCTCTAGGCTGGCTAAAGACTGCTGCCCTACTACTGCTGGAACTCAAGCCATGTCCTCTTCGCACACTCTGGTGGCCAAATGGTCCAGATAAGGTCTCCTACAAAAAAAAACAATTGTGTTAGATTAAACTACAGGACTGTTTACTTTAAAGATGAATGGATGACATCATGTTTGTAGACCTTTGTGAAACTTTCAGACTGAAGTAAAGAATACACCTATATTAAAGTTAAGACTAAAGCACAGAACATTCCATCCATCCATCCATTATCTTCCGCTTTATCCGCTACTAGGGTCACGGTGGGGTTCCCCATGCCCATCCAGGGGAGAACGTTTCGGGCCCAGGACAGGGCGACAATCTATTGCTGGGCACACACTCATACAAACACACTCTATATGGGGCAATTTGGAGAATAAAAGTGACCTTGACCCATGTTTTTGGACTGTGGGGGGAAAACTGAAGAACCCGGAGGAAATCCACGTGGACACGGGGAGAACATGGAAACTCCACCCAGATTAGGATTTGAACCGGGAATCCCTAGCGCTGAGAGGCGAACGTGCTAACCACTAAGCCACCGTGCCGCCCCACAGAACATTCCATTTTCCATAATGTGTTATGTTTTAAGCAGTCTTGTGCCAAAGGATTATGGATTTTAAATTTTAACATTTTAATGCAGGATACTATTTATTCCAGAAATTACACACAGTGGGATAAAATTTTATACATGTGACCTGTATAAAATTTAATATTTGATTTGACAAATCATATTTAACTGTGTTGTCAATTGTATGAATGTACATAATTAATTTGCTTTTTAATGCATGAAATAAGTATTTGATCACCTACCAACCAGTAAGAATTCTGTCTCTCTCAGACCTGTTAGCCCTCCAAATCTAAATTCTTGTATTTACTTGCACTTGTGTAAACTCGTGACCCGTGTAAAAGACACCTGTCCACACATTTAATCAATTACACTTCAGTCTCTCCACCATGCCAAAGACCAAAAAGGTGTCCAAGTATACCAGGAACAAAATTTTAGACCTGCACAAAGCTGGGATAGGCTACAGAACAATAGGAAAGCAGCTTCCTCTATCTCAGACTGGGGGTCCCATACAAGATGGCACCTTATGGGGTGAGGATGATTCTGAGAAAGGTCAAGAATAAGCCCAAAACTACACAGGGAGACCTGGTCAATTAATTTAAAAGAGGTGGGAGCACAGTCTCAAAAATTACCATTAGTACACAGTCATGCAAGGTCCCCCTACTTACACCAGAAAATATCCAGGGCTATTTAAAGTTCGTCAATTAACATCTGCATAATCCAAAAGAGGCATGGAAGAAGGTCATGTTGTTTGGTTGAAACCAAACTAGATATTTTTGGTATCAACTCCACTCACTGTGTTTGGAAGGATAAGTACAACCCCAAGAACCCCTCCTAACCGTTAAGCATCAGGTGCTTTTCTGCAAATGGAACAGAAAGACCGCACCATATTGAAGGGAGGATGGATAGGGCCATGTAAGAGCATTTAAAATGGTTTGTGGCTGGGTCTTTCAGCATGACATTGACCTGAAACACACAGCCAGAGCAACTAAGGAATGACTGTGTTAAAAGCATTTTAGGTACTGGAGGGTTAGCTCAGTGGTTAGGGTTAGTGGTTAGGGTGGTTAGGGTGTTGGGCTATCAATCTTAAGGTTGGGGGTTCAAATCCCAGGTCCACTGAAGTTACCAGTGTGGGTCCTTGAGCAAGACCCTTAACCCTCATTGCTTCAGGGATGTTGTGATGAACCCTGTGCTCACCTTGTAAGTCGCTTTGGATAAAAGCGTCTGCTAAATGACCCAATTTAATTTAGATTTTTAATTTTAATTAAATTTTTGGAGTGGCCTAGTCTTCAACCATGAACCCAATAGAAAATCTTTGGAGGGAAACACAAATATTAAGTTCTGTTTTTCTATTGTAATACCCATTGCATTCAATAAATGCAAATTGATTATTTAAAAATCCTACAATTTAATTTTATGATTCTGTCTCTCACAGTTGAAGTGTATCTATGAGAAAAAATATTTGCAGTTGGGAAAGCCTGCATAATCTGCAGTGTATCAAACTTATTTTTACTTATTTTTCAGTATTGAGACTGTGAAATACACAGTGGTATAACCACTGCTTTAGATCTGCTGCTTTACATCTGTGATTTTATTGAATGTTTTGCACCGCAGGAGCCACAAAGACCTTAAATTACCCTAACAGCACAATTTTATAAAAAAAGAGAACAAAAAAACACCTCTTTTTACTCTAAGCACAGCAATCACTTTACCTGTGTTTTATCAGAGCCTCTATTAACAGCAATTAAATCAACTTAATTAAGCTAAATTCTTTTGCACACAATAAACATGTGGAACAGCTGAAATGAAAGAGCAGCTCAAAGATGAGAGGATGGCTGAGGATATACAAGGACTTGAAGGATTAAAAAAAAAAAAAAAACCTTCTCAGCGGTTACCATAGAAAAGAAGGGTTATGTTCAGAGGAGGAGATAAAGGATGTGATGCAATCTCTCTGTGCTTCCAACACTGTCTTATTACAGAAAGAGATCACTGGCATTTTTAAAACAAACTATTTAGACGATTTGACTTCAGTGTGGCGGCACGGTGGCTTAATGGTTAGCACGTTCGCCTCTGAGCGCTAGGGATTCCCGGTTCGAATCCCCATCTGGGTGGAGTTTCCATGTTCTCCCCGTGTCTGCGTGGGTTTCCTCCGGGTTCTCCGGTTTCCTCCCACAGTCCAAATGAATGGATCAAGTCAATTCACAGTGAATTCTCAAAAATTTCCCCATGTAGAGTGTGTCTATGTGAGTGAGTGTGTGCCCAGCGATGTGTTGGCGCCCTGTCCTGGGTGTATCTGACCAGCGCCCGAAACGTTCTCCCCTGGATGGGCATGGGGAACCCCACCGCGACCCTAATAGAGGATAAAGCGGGAGATAATGAGTGAGTGAGAGAGTGACTTCAGTGTCACATGTCATTTTTAATATTTCTAAAAGTAATTTAATTACAAATCTACTGAACTGAACTGCTATAGATTATAGTATTATGGTCATTTTTAAAGGATAATGAAAACTGTGCTGCCCTCCCTTAGCCTGGCAGGTTCTGTGTTCCGCAGCCAAGAGAATCTGAGCTCACTGGTAAAGAGTCATGATCAAGATAAAGTTAGGTCAGATAAGGTAAAGCAAAATTAGCCTAAAATGTTACTGTGTAGTGTACATAATGAATTATAAACAAATAAATATGATTTACACTGTTGATTGTGAAAGCTGATTGATTTACTTAATTAGATGGTAGTACTTCAGAATAAAAAAATATATAGTTCTTTAATGTATTATAAACCCAAACTTTCATTAGCATCTTGTTTATATTTTGGGTATAAATAAGCATTTCCTTATGCTATTGTATTAAAAAATAACCAAGAAGAACTTTGTACATGATTGTAGTCTAAAGCTAAATTGAGTTATATTGATCCTGAACCTATTCATCTACTACTGTTCATGTCTAATGAGCCTTAATCACAGAAGAACAAGAACAAAATAAACACCACTAACAATGAACTAAGAAATACAGTGTATGAGAGCAGTAACATCAAGCAGGTCCTTTTATTTTTGTATTCCCATTCTGAATTTATGTAAAGATTTCAAATGATTAAAATATGGCTGTTTTTGATAAAATAATTAAAACAAGGTGAATTTTAATTTCAGTTAAATTTGTTATGATTTGATGTATCCAACAAGCTTCAAAGATAAAGTGGACAGCAGGAAGGACCTGCACTAAACTGGAGTGGTGACAGCTGTGTATATATATGTGTGTATATATATATATATATATATATATATATATATATATATATATATATATATATATATGGAGACACAAATTTTAAATACTGCCAATGAACACAAAACACTCGTGTAAAAAGTTCGCAAGATTATTGAACAAAAGCTGCATAAGATCACTGTCATTATGAATCTAAATCAAATCCCTTTTAACCTTTCATTCATTCATTATCTCCCGCTTTATCCTCTAGTAGGGTCGCGGTGGGGTTCCCCATGCCCATCCAGGGGAGAACGTCTCGGGCGCTGGGCAGATACACCCAGGACAGGGCGCCAATCCATCGCTGGGCACACACTCACACAGACACACTATATGGGGCAATTTGGAGAACTCAATTGACTTCATCCATGTTTTTGGACTGTGGGAGGAAACCGGAGAACCCGGAGGAAACCCACGCAGACACGGGGAGAACATGGAAACTTTACTCAGATGGGGATTCGAACCGGGAATCCCTAGCGCTGAGAGGCGAACGTGCTAACCACTAAGCAACCGTGCCGCCCCCTTTTAACCTCTCAAATGTAAATTGAATCAGTGCCTTTATTAATCTTAATTATTCTAAAATATTCCAAAATGCCAATTTGCTGATGCTCCAACACTCGCATCTGAGCACACTTGTGTGTGAACACCCCAACAAACAAGGACACAAGAGACCCTTTTTTAAATGGTAATGGAGCATAGTAAATCATGTAGTCATTGCTGTGCTGTGGAGCTGTAGATCTCTGTGGTTAACTATTGCTCTGTTAGCAGCCACCAATTAGCTCAGAACTGAATTATATTATTGTATTTGATTAGTTGAGGTTTGCAGAACATGCTCAACGATTGTGCACAAATTGTCTCTAAGGAACAATACAACACATGATTCTAACCAGAGACAGTGTGTTTTACTAGGTTAAAAATTTTTAAAAAGTACAAAATTGACTTAAGAACATTTATTTATATAAAATTTTATTCTGTCCAACTTACTGAACTTAAATTGGCTAGAACTGTAATTCTCTCATTTTAACAGAGAATGGACAAACTATTGGTTTCATAAAATGATAATCCTCACACCAGGATTAATCCTAGTACCAACACAACCAATCAAGATTAAAAAAAAAAGAGAGAGAAAAAATATTATACTTTTTCCTCATGTCTGTGCTCATTGAGTCAGAAATATAATTGTATTTAATTTGCACTTTGGTCTCTCCACCTTCCTCTGTCCAGCGGTATAGAATATCATGCATATTTCTGGGGATGTTAATATAAGATGTGTTTGAAAACACACTCAGTACAAAAAAAGTACAGATCATAAGAGAGGTCCATTTCATACCATCAGCCAGTTATGGTCAGAATCTTTCTCGGAAAGAAAATGCTGGATTTCATGGATATCAGCATTACAAGTAGGGGTGCACTCGACCAGAAAAGTGTCATTAGAGGTGGAGCTGGTTAACCTTTAATTTATTCAGCCACCCAAGAGGGACATCCTGGACTTTTTCAGATGACTAACTTGTCACTGTGAATAAAGCACCTATTCCCCCCGATTAATAATTTTGCAGTGTTTTGGCCAAGTGATGACCATTATAATTACAGCCCGTAATTGTTCAGCTTTCGAGTTCAAAGCCTGAATACGTTAGAATTCCTCCAGGGCTTTAAACAGGCTGATATTGTCAGTGCCAAAGACAATATGGACAAATCATTATGAAATAAAACATTGAAAACAATACACATAGAAAAATGGCAGTAAGGAACACTAAACCCTACAGACAGTGGGAAATCATTAAGCACAGCATTTAACACAATAAGGGAAACTATAGTTGGATATACTGGGAAGGTGAAAAGCATTTCAGGGAACTTCCTTACTTATCAAGATCTATGTCAGCATCTGACTATATTAAAGTGTAGCTTTTTGTTTAAGTCTAGTAATATTTTTTTAAAAGGCTAAAAATGGCTGCCAACTTAACATCACTATTCCTGCCATAACCCCATCTTCCGCAGCAGCAGGTGGAGCACTTGTACATTTCTCAAAGTCACTCCCTGCCTTATTAAAGCAAGTTGGCATAAACGGTGAAATGACAAGATACTGTATTTCTAGGAGGAAGTTATCGATCGTGAAGAAAATCCACTTTCAAAACCAAGCTCAATTTACACTTCTGTATAAATAAGCCATAAAGTCCCTCACTCTATGTGCAAATGGCTCTCCAACAAAACATATATTCAGGGCAGCAAACACTAAAATGCAGTTCAGAATGTCAAGCCAAATATGGTGATCGATTTATCTAAAAAATGACATTCACACAGACAATAAATGATGTGGCAAGTGAACATTTTGCTTGTTATACCTACTTTAACAGGAATTTATTCATGTTGTGATCATTTCATTCTAATCAGGATCATGATTGGTGGCAACACAAATCACAAAGAGGCATTCTTCAAACACTGATCTATTCCACCTCAGCCCTGAATGTAATGACTTGGTGCCTGGAATCCAGTTCATTGCTTATTTACAGAACTGTTCCATCAGCAGTGAACTTTTAAAACACAATATAAAAGGGTAACTGTTCTGATGAGTGTTTAACCTCTATATTAACCCCTAGGTCTTGGTCATGGCTGTAGCAGAGTTCTCAGTGTTTGGCTGTTCATTTATTTATTCATGTTTATCTGTTCATTACACGCTCACATTTAAATGTTCAGAGAGACAAAAATTTGATGGGTGTCTACATTTCAGTGGAAGAAAGAATTTCTTTCATCTTTGATGTCAATCGGAGATTCTCCAATGGTTTGGAGAATCCAATCTTTTGAACACGGAGTCAGAACGTGTTTCAGTTAGAGAAGTCATGCAGGTCCTGAAGAGATGTTTCTTTTATCAGAATAAACTGTGTCAGTCTTGTCCTACTCTATACATTGTGTACAAGAACTGTTCCTGTCAGTTTCTTGGGTAGAATGTTGGTTTATGACTTACTAGCCATGTCTCAGCCCGACTTTGCTCAAGCTTGTGATGAACAGTCGGTCGCCTCTTAGTGGGTTTTTTTGGGAGGAAAAAAGGAACTTAACTAAGAGACTGACGGAGATAAAAACCTAAACAAAACTTCCACATTACCTAAACATAAATATTTCCCTAGCAAATAAAAGTGCGAACCACCAATTACTAGTGTTGCCATGGAAATCTAGGTAATGGTGTAGATTTCTAAAGGGAACACACACACCCGTATTTATAGGAAAGGTTCTTGGAGAATCTTATGCAGTTCATTGTTTACTTGTGATTCACGTTATTTTTGCTATTTGTTCTTTATGCAGGTAGTCATTTCTGATTTGACTTCTGAGGGGAACATTTTGTAATTACTTATTTCTCCACTTGTTTTGTTCGCTGTCCCATTGGCCTTTTTATTGTCTAGGAGTCCCTAAAATTAAAACAAAAATAAAATTGTTTTGTTTAATAAGATGTTTTTTTTCGTTATTTGGGTGATGTTTGTGGTCTTGAGTTTCAAGCTTTCCAAATTAGTGCATAGTGAAGTGGCAGAACTCGAGCAAATGCTTCTGCTGAGAATTTTGAGCAGTTTTAAGCAGATCATCTATACAGCCGGTAGAGTTTCTCAGACATTTGATGTTTACACTGGAGTTTACCCCGTCCATCTACATCCACAGAATTCTATCACCCCAGTAGCCTATTAAATTCCTGACATATGATAGTTTACACGTTTTCTCCATCTCTCGCTCACAGCATGACACCCTGATCAGTGACATGTGAGGAGCAAGTGAAGCAAACTGTCCAGCTGACTTCAGAAGCTGGGTAGATAATAGGCTGTCATTGTTATGCCGATGACACCCAGCTTCACATGTCCTCTCCTCCGATGACACCACAATATCTGCACGGATCTCTGCCTGCCTCACTGACTTATCCGTTTGGATGAGGGCCTGTCATCTCAAGTGAAGTTTCGCAAAAACAGAGCTCCTGATTATTTTTGGAAAAGCCTCGATTCATCATGACCTAGACCTTTTAAACTGACAGGTCCAAAATCTCCTCAGCCAGCTAAGTCCATAGCCTTGGTTTCATAACTGATGCACAGCTCAAGTTAACTGAACAGGTCCAGAGGAATCATCCTTTCCTGCAGATTCATTCTGTACAACAAAGATCAGACCTGCCCTGACTGAGTAGGCTACTCAGCGATTAGTCCAAGCCCTCATCATCTCAAGGCTTCTTTATTATTACTACCAGGCTTTACTTGCTGATCTCCACACTTGCACGATTTGGCATCTTCAGCTGTTCCAGAACTCTGCAGATTATCTGGTATTAAACCAATCAAGCGAGCCCACGTTACTGCGCTACTCTTGCTATATTGGCTTCCAGTAGTTGTCTGAATCCAATACAAGACCCTGACACTAACCTACAGGACCTGATCTGAATCATAGATCAGCTTCCTCTTTTCAACACTCTTGTTTTGCAAAGAAACATCCCTGCTTGATCCCTATAGTAGCAATCTTGAGCACGCAAATGCAGTTATATTTAATATAATTTAGTAGTTCCTTAGCATCCAGTGGTGTTGGGCACATGTTGACCATTCACAGCCAAAATAGCAATGAGCATCTGACAGATGACGTTTGACTGGTTAATGTTAGTCAGTGGTGCACCTGTGTTCGGTGTTGCCAAGATAGCAATAAGCCATAAATTTGCCTGGACACACCTCTTTGTGACCACTAGGCCCATCGACAAAGATATATTTGCAAGCACCGTCGCTATTTAAACGATGCAAGCGGAAGGTGTGAAAAGACTGTTGGCAGAGTGTAAGATAGCAATAAGCATCGATACCCAGCATGCACAGGGTGTAAGAAAGTGCCCCATTTCTCTCAACACTATTCAATGATGGAACGATCTAGGTCTGTCTGTAATGCTAAGCATATTTCATTTTTAAAAAAGGGAAGTGGCCATTTTTTACAGGTCAAGCCTGATCTACATAGCAGCATGATGGCTATAACCTCAGTCGGCATTTACCACAATGATTTTGGGAAGAACTGTACTTTCTTAGATAGCTTGCACAAACATGGTAATAAAGACGAACCTCTGAGCACTTCTCTTTTCTAATCCCTTTATATTCATCAGCTTGTGACCATTTGTTTTCTTACTACAGTAAATTAATGCTGGACACCATAAGCCAGTGTGATGTCCTAATCTCTAAAAGGTTAGTAAAAAGAATTCGACAAAAGCCTTACTTATTTTCTTTTCAAGAAATCAACTGTAAAATATGGTTTAAAAACTTTCTTCGGGTTTCTACTGCAGGGTGGCTATGGGATATATATAACCCTAAAATGTTATACTCTCAAACAGTAACAATGGCAGCAGTCTCTAAAAATTTATGTGGAAATCAAATAGAACAAATAAGAGCCAGTTTAAATGTCATGTGGACCTTTTAAATGGGACATTAGGACAACTGCTATTTTTGTAATGCTGCCAGAATTATTTTTGGCACGGCATATTCCGAGCAGTTATGAAACAAATTTGTTTTACTGCAGTTTATAAACAGAGTCAAATAATTGCTACTAACTAAAAATGTGTGTCTGTCCTGCAGTGGGCTGGGAACCTACACATGGAATTTCCTTACATTTTATCCTGTGACCTTTAGAATAGTGTCCAGCGAACACAAAACCTTAAGTAAGGTGAGCAGGTTTAAACATGAACGTATCATGACAGGAATGAACCCAATAATGCATTAGCAATCAAAAGCTTTGTGTCAATTAGAAATGTGATTTTTTTAAACATCCAATTAAAAAAAAACTAAAAGTACACCAATTAATACAGTTAAGATATTGTTAATGATTGTATATGCCCGTCCAAGTTTACTAGGTGAAAAGTCTAATTATAGAAACTATCCTGAAAACCAGACTATTCTTGTTCTCTGAAATCAGCTCATTTCATATAAAGGTATGTTGCTAGTGTTTAATGAGCTCATTTTCACTGCATCTATAATTCATTTTTCCGTCTCATCAAAACACTTCCAAACATCTAGAATTTTCCGGGTTTGATTCCCAAAAGGAGTTCTCAGGTTTCAGGTTTTCTCCAGCTTTTCCAGTTTCCTTTCACATTCCAAAGACATGCTGATGGATGAATCAGAGACACTAATTGCCTATAATTGTATCATTTGTAGACCTCAAAATATGTATAACCGATAATGTACATTCAACTCTTATTTTGAGATATATAGCATTCACTGTTGCAGCATTTTACTGAGACACTGAACAAGCACCTTAACACACCCACGTCTACAATCTAATCTCATTTAGAATGCCTGACCTTTGAAAGAGCAGTTACGATAAAAGGTTTGTTTACTTTCTAGACTAGATTGAGAATATTTGATCAACGTTTCCAATAAAGGCATTGTAAGTCTATCGATTTTGTGTCATGTGATGATACCTCAGGCAAAAAGGGCAAAACGGCACTAGGATAAAAACTTCCTCTGTAGAATTTCAGGGAACTCAGGAAAGGATTCTAAAACCTAAGTACAAGAACCAAATAGTGTGCGCACTTTATAAGAGACATTACACACCAGGTTTAAATATGTGCATGTGCACACACAATCATACTGATGCATTCTTGTTTACAAAGTGCCATGACCCGAGTGAAAGCTAAAAGATGAGCTTGAAATGAAGTCAAAGCCATCTCTCCTTTTCTCTTCGTCATCATTTTTCTCTGCCTCACTATCACACACCCCAGTGTACAGAGAAGGGAGATGGGCTTCAGTGCATTAAGTAAGCTCTTACTCTATTTGAGCAAAAGACAGGGTGATGGTGAGGTAATAGGTTTGTGAATACAGTAAAGAGACAGCTTTCAATGGACAAGTCTCAATGGAAGGTAGAGGAAAGCAAGACTAGTAGACAAACATGCAAGAGATGTAGAGAATCCGTACAATTCTAATTGGCTCTTGGCTGCCAGTTGGTGAGATGTTAGAACAGGGGCACTAATTAATCCTTTTCCATGTGTAAATAAAAAATAAAAGATACAACAAATAACACAATGACTTAAAGACATCCCAAAACAAACTACACACACGAAGATTCAGATAAGAGCTAAGGCTGATCTCTTAGATTAGCTCCATATAACTAGCAATTACAAATGTCTGAGTCACAAAGCTCCATCATTCATTATAAGAACTGCAACAAAGCAGCCCAGAAGAGACACAAAGTGAGGGTGATGGAAATACCAAGACATCAGCAAAGACTGAATGTCTGAAAGCAGAACTGCACAATTTGTTTAGAAGAAATCAAGTTATGTCTTTGCATACCTCCTGAAAATTGTAAGAAGCCATAGTGTCTGCAGGTTTCATGAATTTCTACTTGCAGCACCAGAGAACCAAAAGCAACCCAATACATCATATCATACAACATTCCTCTAGCAATATTATATTCTGTATCTGATCTGGTTTTATCAATTATATCAATCATATTTTCATGTAAGAGAAGTCATGTTTACATGTTGCTGAAATAGTACCACTTTATCCTCCATCTTATATGTTACTCCTTTTTTTTTGTTCAAATGCATAGGGTTATTATTTTGTAGTTAATATGCTTATAGTTTTATTAGGTTTTTGTAATTGTTATTAATTAAATACATAATGTTGTTATTAATACTTAAAATACTTATAATTAGAGACGTTTTCATGGTTTTGTAAGAGTGAGTGGGGGTTTAAACATTCATGTGCCATTAAAACATACTAGAAAAAGTAGTACAAATCCACAGGTGGATGCATTCTTTAAAGTGTACAACCTTATAACAATTGGGAAATGCAATCAGAATGAAATGACTACTTACTAAAGCACCAGCAGATATTCTGCAACTTCACATGTAAAAACATGAAGATCCTAAATTTAAATATTTAAAAACAGATTTTATCTATTATTAATGTTATTAATCGTGCTACTTATGTCAAATATAACACGCAATTATTTTCTAGTGCATTATTACAGTATTATATACATTTACTTCAAGGGGCGTTGCAGTTGTATGTTTGAATCACTGTATGTCCCACATTTAAGACATAATTTTGCCACTTTGAACTTAAATATAATATTAATGCTAAGGCCTAAATGACTAATGTGAAAATTTCTGGTTAAAATTAAAATTTTAAAACTTAATAAAATGAATAAAAAACAAATAAAATGAAAATGAAAATAAAATGAATCACTCATTTTAAACCATATCAGATTTAGATATATTCTGTCAATATTGCAAAACAAGGCACATGACAATCAATATATAGCTCTTCAAGCCTAGTCATCACAAAATTACAAGCCTGTGACCAATTTATTAAAAAAAGATTAAAGAACTGCGAGTAAACGATGGAAACCCAGAAAGTAAAAAACGCAGGAAAAACAAGTCCAGCAACGATCATGGTGAGAGGGAAAAAAAAAAACAAAACTAGAGAATCCACAATGACACCAAAATAAATTTAATTTTGGCTATTTTAATACTTGATTGCTTTTATGATGAATAATAAAGTTATTTAAGGAAAACAAAGTAACAATGAATTAATTTAGCACAGACATTAAGAGACCTTTTTTCTCCACAAACAGATACTAAAATGTACGTTAAATATGAGAAAATATGGTCCATCATCATCCACACTATTGTAATTTGCTGTTTAAATGAGTTTGACAGACTCGGTTATTATTTTACTCAAATAATAATTTGCATCCATGAGTTGAGATTGTATTTTAAAACGTATAAATAATATAGAGATAGACAAGAAGTTTAATGTTTCTTAACTCTCTCTTACGGTCAGTGGGTGGCTCCTGTGTTTTTATAATGTTGGTTTTAAATGCTGACAATGTTCATTAAATATGATTTGATTTAATTTAACATTTAAATTGGTTTTTAAATTAACTTAAAACACAACTCTTAAAACGTTAACTTGTATTTGATATTTCGAAATAAAATTGCATTTCACTTAAACATTTGCTAAAAGTAGATTTATAACTTATTTTAATGACTCACAGCTAATTTTCAATTTATACATTCATTCATTCATTCATTCATTATCTTCTGCTTAATCCTCTATTAGGGTCGCGGTGGGGTTCCCCATGCCCATCCAGGGGAGAACGTCTCGGGCGCTGGGCAGATACACCCAGGACAGGGCGCCAATCCATCGCTGGGCACACACTCACTCATACAGACACACTCTATATGGGGCAATTTTTGAGAATTCAATTAACTTGATCCATGTTTTTGGACTGTGGGAGGAAACCGGAGAACCCGAAGGAAACCCACGCAGACACGGGAAGAACATGGAAACTCCACCCAGATGGGGATTCGAACCGGGAGTCCCTAGCGCTGAGAGGCGAACGTGCTAACCACTAAGCCACCGTGCCGCCCAATTTATACACAACAAATAAATTATATTTTAGGTCAACTGTTTATTAACTAGATGCTTATCATGTTTATTTGGTGTGGTTATATGTTTACATTGTTACACAGTATTTAACTTGTACTAAAACAGAGGAACAATGAACAACGTAAAAATCAGCTAAAATGTTATCATTATGGCTTTACAAGTACATAATATCAAAAACTACAAATTTTTCAAAAACTTAAGGAACACTAAATAAGTATTCTGTATTCTTCTTTTTTGGTCTGTTTCTATTAGGCATGTTTCTAAAGTGGAAAGATTCAAACATTAGATTTGGAACAGATTTACACTGGTTGTCCATTGTAACACAACCTTCCTATTTATCTGAACTTGGGACGGGCACTGCAAGTACTCTGAAATGTACTTTAACCAGTGTCAACGGCAGTTCAATATCACCAGTTTACCCATTAGCAAGTCTTTTGAATGTGGAAAGAAACTGGAGACCCTGAAGAAAATGCACGAGGAGAGCATACAGACTCCATACAGAAAGAATCTATGTCTACATGTTCATACAATCTTAAAGTGCCACACTGCAATGCAGCTGAATGAAGCTTGTGCCTACTTGATTCAGTTATCAACAACAAAAGGTCAAGATGTCAGGAAACAGGAAACACAAGAACGAGCACGAGTACGAGAACAGTGACTCTGTATGTTGATGAAAGCTGGACAAATTAAGACAGGAAAAAAATAAATGCGTTTAAACTTTGGTACTAGTGGTGTCAAAATTAGGAGTACCTTAAACAGGAAAACAAACGGATGAATCCACAATCAAGTCGGTCTCTCTCATGAAGTCTAGATCTCCAAACTAATCAAATCATCAAACGGATGGATGGACAGAATCACAGAAATCATGAACATACTAATGAGACATGACAGCATGTAATATGAATAGCAAAAAACAAATAATTAAATAAAGTAATCTTTTATTAGTTATTATTATTATTACTACAATGATTGATTAATTTCACAGTATAAATGATCTACATTTATACATTAAGAAAGTTCCCTAAAATCAAATCCCATAAAATCAAACCTACCCTTGCATTTTCAGGTCCTTTATTAAATGTACTGTCTCTACCTACTTTGCTTTTGATTTACTGAAACATTACTGAACAGTCCTTCTATTGCTTACTTAAACATTCATGGCTTTCAATCCTCAGAAACTCTGATGTTAGTAATGTAAACGTGCTTAGCTTTAAAACACCTAAGCTTTTGATCTGTAGCATAGCAACACGTGTTTACAGATATAACAGACTCATTTGTAACATAGCAACACGTTTATAGGAATTGTTCAGTGTAGGAGATTACTTTAAAAGAGATTTTTTTAAAAACCTAGGTTAACTAAAGAACCTGAATGGGGAGTTGCAGCAAAGAGTTCAAGCAAACAAAGAGAATGTAGTTGAGCAAGGTTCAGTAAAATCTAGGGAGGGATCCACCAGGTTATCAAGCTGCAGAGACAGTCTACAGGGCGGAACACGGCTTTAGACTATAAAGCCATGATAGAACCATAAAACAGGATTTCCTCAAACACAGGTTTGACAAGGTGTCAAAGACAAAAGTTGACATCATGCTATTAATGAGAGGGTTTAATAAAATAGAATGGCTAGAATTCAATGAGATTGAACATATGCATAAACACTGATGGTTTATGCACTATGAACAAAAGTATTGGGACACTACACATTATACCTACACAAGCTTTAAATGGCATCCCAATCAAATCTGTACCCATTTCTGCAGCCATTACAATCTTCTTTCTTTTAAAGAAGGCTATCAACTAGATTTTGGAGTGGCCACTAAGAAGGATTTGTGAGGTCAGACACCAATGTTTGATGAGATGGACTGACTCACAATTTTCATTTCAATAAAGATCATGGCTCTTTAAGGTCCCTTTCTTCAACACTTATCCAGCATAACCATGTCTTCATGGTCTTGTTTTGATCCCTTGGGCACAGTCATAATGAACCAGAAACATGCTTTCCCCAAACTGTGTGTGTGACTTAGTACTTTTGTCCTTATTGGGTATTAGATTTCTCTCATAGTCCATATTTCACAAGATGATGTAAAAAAGCAGGGTAAACACCCAATCAGTAACAGTCCCATGAAGAAATGCAGCAGGATAACAATATTCTAAAGTCATAACATCCTTCCTTAGAGGTTGCCTTCTAAAGGATACTGGAACATAAGATATCCGTATGCAAAAAATCTGTTTGGGGAGACAGTACTAAGATCTGCTACTTTAAAACCGAGTGCTGAACTGTTCCCAAATGACTGAGATGAAAAAATCTGCACTCAGAAGGCCACACAACTTGCTGCAGAGGGACTTCCACAGTGTTACAGTGTTTCCACAGCAACTCCATGGTGACTGAGTAGAGGCGTTAGGTCAGATGTACTTTAGAAGCTTTCTATGCATATACTCTTTGTATAAATGCAGACAGAAGATGGTAAGGCAAACTCAAGACTCCGAAGCTGTTTCCTTTGGATTTCTAGTTTTACTAAAGAAAGCAAAGTTCTAAATCTTTGCAATCATTAATTTAGGCTCTCACAACTCTCTTATCTTGTTTACCTTTAGCCTAACCTCAGCATGCTCTCAAGTCTATCTGGCGGCTCCCTTCTTCACGGGTCTCGGTGGAGAGGGAAATCCCTCGTGGCTGACTAATGAAACAGAGCTTCTGGCACGCTGGCTTTGCTGTTAGCTGCTGTAATCCGTTCTACAGATCACCTTTCGGCATTGCTTTGCTTACTGCTCCCATTTCTCTTATCTGTCTCTCACCAATCATCACTGCATCTCTTTCAGAGACCCTTGCTCCTCCCCAAACCACCAAGATCCAAAAGCCATTTTTAAATCTACATCCCCTGAACGTCATATTAATCCTGACAAAATAATGTGAAGAAGTTCATTAGTGACAAGATTAGTTCATTGTAGGACAGCTACATATACAACCAAGACTTTCAGAAGAATATGAGTCTTCAGGTCACATGACTTGCATGTCTTCATATTGCTGAAAAACAGCATGTAAACTATAGAACAATAGCCATCCCTGGCTACCTTCCCAAGAACTAAACCCCAGGTGCCAGCGCTACCCACTAAGTCATTTAATTTGAATACTATGATATTAATCCCCTGAGCAATGTGGTTAATAGGAACAAACACAATAAATCACCTGAAGATGTCACTGGTACAGTACAGGTCAAAAGTTTAAACATATCTTCATTTTGCTCTACCACTTGTCAATTTGTTCAGTTCCGCTTACTGTAAAAATTAATTTTGTAATTCTACAAGTACAGACTGTATATCCATCTGTTTGCAGACTACAGTACATACTGTGTTAGAATGCTTTACTCTGTTCTCTAATGGTCAAGCCCTTAATAGTAGCACTACAGAGAGAGTATTTGGTTGGTGCATTATTCTCATTCCAGCAGTGTCACTGAGGTGTTTAAATAAATCTGCAGCAGCACTTCTGTACTAAAACACCCCCTCACTGCATCAGTGTCACTGTGGAACTTACAAGAAACAATCCACCACCCAAATTATACCAGTTCTCTGATGGTCCTAAACAATAGCTTTGTAAAACTACAAACGTCCATCAATATGGTAAGTGGAGAAAATAGACAATGAAGCAAGAAAGAGGTGTGCCCAAATGTTTGACTGTACTGTATATTCATACTTTAAACCGAAACAGTTGTAAAATAGTTTACTTTAGTAGCCGATGAGATGCAATGCAGGATTAAAACAGCAAGTTATTATTAAAGACAATTCTAAACATTTGCTAGGCTGAGTCTAAAATAAAGCTTTAAAAACTGACAGTTATTGTTATTCACTTAAGGGAACATTATGTAATAAAGAAACCCTAAAAACTGATTCAAAATTACACTGATAACTGATACCACAATGATTTGTAATAGGGAAAATGATGCCACATTGAGTCTGAACTGCACACTCAAGCACTTTGTAATGTGAGATGAGCGGAGCATGATCTCCCATGAGAAGACTTCTGCGATTGACTACCAATCATGTTTGTGTTCTGCCCTGATGTTTCTAGGCCAGAACATGGGTATTACCAATAAGAGAAAAGTAGAATCTTAAAAAAAACAGAATTTGATTTATTTAAGGATTTGACTTTTACTAAAGTCAATGAGCAAATATTTTCCATTTAGGATTAAAGGTCACCTTTAACCACATCCATCTGCAAGCTTTATATAGACACACTACAGTTAACATTAACAAACACTGTAGTCTTGTTTACATAGCCTCCTCACCATGTGTCTGATATTCATGCTGTTCTGGAAAACTATTTAAAGAACCTTAGTAGCAGCTACTAAATGTAAAAGCCCAGAAGCTGAGCTGTACTTATGAATAGCTAACCTAGTCACACCGAGGTTTTAAGTAGATGGTTACAAACATCTACCTAAAATGGTTGCTTTACCTTGTACACTGTAAGCTTTGGCCCTGTGTTGGTGTATGCTTCATTGAGTTTTCATTCAATACTACTACACAGGAAAGCATGAAATCGGCCTTGAGATTCAGCATGGCCAGTAAAAAGAGACAGAATCAGTGCGCATGCCGGTCCTTCCATGAATAGTTTTATCCAAAAGCTTCATCTTCATTGGTCAAGTCAAGATTTTCTCCACTAATCATATAGATGAAATTTGTAATTTTACAATTACAGAATGCAAATCATCAGTTTTTTTTTTTAGTCCCCAATTGGTTCTCTGTTCTCTATTGGTCAGGACCATCAGAGAACAGGTATAATTTGGGTGGTGGATTGTTTATTGTCGGTTCTGCAGTGACACTGATGTTATGAGGGGGTTTTAGTGCAGCAGTGCTGCTGTGCTTTTATTTAAACACCTCAGTGACACTGTTGGAATGAGAATAATACACAAACCTAATAATCCCTGCTTTGTAGTGCTACTATTGTGGTCCTGACCATTAGAGAACAGAGTAAAGGGCTCTAACACAGTATGTACTGTAGTCTGCAAACGGGTCTGGAATTGTAGAACTACAAAGTCCATTAAAAAGACACAACTTTTTTTACTTCCACAGGATTTTTAAACAATTGTATGCTTCAAACTTAGACAATAATAGTAATGATGCCAGATGTTACATGTATGGTTTGTGGGCAGTCTACCAGAGATGGGGCAAACAGACAAACAAAGTGGAAAGTTTGAGCCAGCGACAGAAACATGATGTGGCAGCAGCTATATCAGCCTCTCCAAGGGTGTGAGAGTATGTTTGGTTTGGATTTAGTTGATAAATTGATTTAACTGCTCCGGATAAAGGCCCAACATCAACCCCATCAAATATCTCAGGGTTAAACCAGAATGGAGACAGTCTATATAGTGCAAAAGTTGTCAAGTATTACACATCACCTGCATTCCACACATTTCAACTAAGCTACTATTTAGTAAGTAAATTAAATATATTAGAACAGAAAATACAGTATTCTTCATGGTTTAGTTTAGATGATGTATTAAACATGTGTTGGTGACTGAAATGTGACATGATACTGTACCTCACTGATACAGACACATTTAGTGAACAGGAAAGCCAAAATGAATAGCTGTTGAGTTTTTGTTTGTAATGCTGCGCTTACAGCTCTTTGTCAAATTGCATAGTTCCTGTTTAGCTGACAGTCTGACAGACCAGTGCTTACAACTCTAACCGAACAGCTATCATCCACACGAAACCCACAACCCACAAGTAGAATTAAAAACAGAAAAGTGTCGAAGTGGCCGCTGTGTTGCCCCACATTAGGCTCTAAGGCAGCTGCTTCAGGCTCCCTTCCATTTTGTAATTCTGGGGATAATAACTACAATCAGTTTGTTCAACAGCTAAACAAAATTTGGCAGCTGAGAATGTAAACAGAGAGACTAAGCATCGTGGCAGGTCAGCGTGGAAGTGAAATGAAATCCGTTGTTCGTAATAATTACAAGAACAGAGAACTGAAGAATGAGGAGGAAGGTTAGAGTTAGCCGAGTGAAGGCTGTGCCACAACCCAGTGCCCTGAGGAGTCATCAATATAAATCAATAGCTCATTCAAAATAGTAAAGAGGAGCAAGAAAGGCAGGAGTCTTTGATCCAAAAGAAGAAAAAAGGTTTGTCCTTTCTATTAATTATATTGACAATGCATAAAACCACCTCATGTAAATGTTAAAGGCCTAAATCCAGCTTCTGCTCTGCATTAGCAGCGGTGAAGCATTTCTCTTCCTAAACATAACGGGTTGACAACTTCAGAGCTAGATGTATTTGCAGTTGCTTGAACAAATCTGTCTACATTCAAAAACACTTTAAGTTAACTGTCAGGTACCTGGGACTGTGCTTTCCAAAACAGAAGCAGACAGAGGGCCTCTTTCAAGACCATCTTTGTAAAGCGATCAATTGTAACTTCCATTAATATGTACAAGCATTATTCCATTGATATATAGAAACATTATTCAGGTTTGATAATTCTATAGTGTAGCTAGTTTCTTGTTAACTACTGACTCGTGTTGTTCTCTCATTTGGAAGTCGCTTTGGATAAAAATTACTAAATGTAAAAACAATAATTTTAGTGAATTGATTTGGTTCTCATCTTTAAACCTTTCAGGAAAACAGTGAGAGCTAATATGTATATATATATATATGTATATATATATATATATATATATATATATATATATATATATATATATATATATATATATATATATATATATATATATATATATATATATATATATATATATATATATATATATATATATATATATATATATATATATATATATATATATATATATATATATATATATATATATATATATATATATATATATATATATATATATATATATCCCCCCCCCCCCCCCCCCCCCCCCCCCCCCCCCCCCCCCCCCCCCCCCCCCCCCCCCCCCCCCCCCCCCCCCCCCCCCCCCCCCCCCCCCCCCCCCCCCCGGATTTTCTGCAGTGATGCTACAGTAGTAACCTTGAATGTACAAAGGCAACAGCAAT
Organism: Corydoras maculifer; assembly: GCA_019802435.1. Taxonomy (NCBI): domain Eukaryota; kingdom Metazoa; phylum Chordata; class Actinopteri; order Siluriformes; family Callichthyidae; genus Corydoras; species Corydoras maculifer. The sequence goes on along the minus strand of JAFMOD010000880.1, from coordinate 1,130,554 downwards.
ATAAAAAGAGGAAGCAGAAAGCTGAGTACGGTCCCTGCCTGTGTATTCAACAGCTTGGACTGCTGCACGTGTGAAGAATGTGGCAACAGTGATTCTGTTTTAATTTCAGAGTGAGAAGCAGCAGTATGATGCATTATAACTAAATTGGGAGAAAAGTGGACATCCTAAGACAACTAATATTGGCAAGATAAGATCTGAGGAACAACATATTTGCTGTGACACAAATATCAAAGTATGTGGTCTAATTCATTGCAATGAGAATGCTCAGAATTAAATTCATGCCAGTTTTCCCCCACATGCATACAGTTAACACATTAGCAGAGCGGAGAAATCAACACCCCATACATACATAACACATCTTAATGAAGCAAATGATATCATCTGGCATGGCTCCTTCTTGACCTGATCGTGTCTGGCTAAAGAATTGTTTGCTATCTTTCAGAACAACATGTGCCGCATATAAAGCCTCCGTTATGCTTATTTCGCCAAGTTGGCAATGTAATTACCCCCGTGCTTAAAAACAAGGTGCACAAAGATGTGCTCACAGTAAAGACAAATACACTCTGATTTTGTCATTTGATTAAATGATAGTGAACAGTAAAGACAGGACAATGTGATCTAATTTAAACATCAGACCTTAACACTTGTAATGTAAAAGGGAACTTCAGTTCCCTTTTTCTGGTTCAAATCATTCTCCTGTTTCCAGTGAATGTAGAAGATTCTGTACTATTTAAAACACCAATAGTGTGTTTTCTCTAAATATTGAAAGTGGATGAGGGTGGGCCTCAAACAAATGTCATTATGAGATTACTACCCTTTAATCATTATGCATCAATTTATCACCCAGAAACAAGTTTTGGTCACTGCAGTAGTAGCACATGACACCATCACACCAACTGAGCACCCCTGTATAACAAATCTACACAATTTAGAGCAGTTTTCACAGTAAGCTCAAAATCAAGCCAGGACTTACTAGAAATCCTACTTCATTTGGAGAACAGAGGTTACATTGTCCATCATACTGAACTTAAACAAGATCAACAGTAAACATTTGTGAAAAGCCTATTTGAAAGCTTCAGCTGTGCGGATTACAGGTGTTCTGGAACACACCTAGAGCTTTATAATTAACTCAAGCTAAAGAGGCTCCCTAAAGCTTACAAAGAGGTAAAATCTTTAAAATGTAGGTTTCATTATTACATCAATTGTTCAACATAATGTTAAATGTTAATATTTTATGGCACTCCTAATCAAATTCAACTCACTTTTTATTGTAGAAATTGTCTCAAAGTTACTACAAAAGGCCAGAACCGCTACAAGACAAATATGACAGAAGGGAATAAAAGTCCTGTCACCATCTTCAGACAACTTATATCAATGAAAAAACATATAAAAAGTAAAAAAAAGTGTTAAGTTGGAAAAATAAATAAATAAATCAGTGCCCAAGTGTTTATATCGTGTCTAACAACAATAAAGTCAAGTGTAGTCATTCCAGGTGGAAGCAAAGCAGTAGTATAGGAGGTGTCCAAAGTTGGGCCATAAAACAGCTCTGATGAAAATTCTAGCATCTGTTTCACCATGTAAGTAGCAATACATTAACACATTTTTTAAAAAAAATATTACATCAAATTCATGTTGCACAGCAGAGACCTTACACAATCTCCATTATTCACACTTCCATACATGGTAACAGATGAGGCTACAGTTGGATGCATAACTACAAGGTGAGTCTCTATAGAACATGCAGCCAAATAACAGTGGCATCATAAGAGTGTGTGAGGTGGGTGTATGTGGTAAAATGGCATTACTGCTTATGACACAAAGACAGAAAATGAGAGCAGGTTAAGGTTCTATATTTAAAAGAGTTGCCATGTTCGGCCCTTTGATCACCCTCTCTCTTTGTGGCAAAGTGGAGATAGTTTAATACAGCCATACTGGCGCATGAACAAGTAAAGCGCTAGTGTCTCAGAGCACTTGGTCACGATGAAAGCAGCACAGCACAATTAGGCAAATTCTGTTTACTTGTTTCTCACCATAGACTGAACTATTATTAACACTATAATTATGAACATATGTGATGTGTTTTTGTTAATAGTAGTTAATTAAAAGTTGAAATAGCCCTATTGTAAAGGTCTTTTCAGTACGACTGCTGTTCTGGTAATGTAACATTTTACCATGTTTTATCTAACATGTATACAGTGAGTGAGAGAATACTTTAAAATATTATAACAATCTGTTCATAAAGCCTGTAAATTATTGTATTACATTGTAACATTATATTGATGCAAAAAATACTTTTTCCAGTCGTTAACATAACAGGTTAATCTAGTGATTAATCAATTTCATATCAGAACAAGTTAAATTTTCATGTATTTGAGTATTTCAGGAAAGGGGTTGCTATGGGAACATAAATGAAAAACAGTGAAAACAAAATCTGGAGCTAAGGAAATAAATCAAACTAATTTTAGGAAATCCTATTGCATTGGTACTGGGCCTTTTATAACCTTTCATGAATGAACCAACTGTAAAGGGTAAAGATGGGTCTGTTTGATGGTATGTTTGAGCTTATGTTGCTGCCTCCAGCCTTGGCCATATTTTATAGATTCCACAAAATACTGGAAGTGTATTCATTCATTCATTATCTCCCGCTTATCCTCTATTAGGGTCGCGGTGGGGTTCCCCATGCCCATCCAGGGGAGAACGTCTCGGGCGCTGGGCAGATAGACCCAGTACAGGGCGCCAATCCATCGCTGGGCACACACTCACTCACACAGACACACTCTAAATGGGGCAATTTTGAGAATTCAATTAACTTGATCCATGTTTTTGGACTGTGGAAGGAAACCGGAGAACCCGGAGGAAACCCACGCAGACACGGGGAGAACATGGAAACTCCACCCAGACCGGGAATCCCTAGCGCTGAGAGGCGAATGTGCTAACCACTAAGCCACCGTGCCGCCTGGAAGTGTATATTATACCTTAAAATACTCATGAGTTAAAATACTCATCGAGTGTGAAACAGATGTTACCTTTTATCACGAAGGTAAATTTGTGTTAGAATATGTACTGAAGTGCAAAGTATTTAGGAAACAAATTCATATTCTATAAAAAAAAAAAATAAAGTTAAAAAAGTTAATATCAAAATATTTTAAATAATTCTGGGGAAATTATTCTTATCCAGTAACACACAGATGCTATTAAAATAAATAGCAATAAATTAGTCGACAAATTAATCAATAAAACGGTTCGGTGCAGCCCTTCTTCCCATTTCCACCGCCACCAAAAAAATTTAGGCCATTGGCTGCATCTAGCTACGTTGTGTGTGGTTTAGCCAATCATTAAAAACACATTCTCTTTATGCTGATGGAGACAATCAGCATTTATCTACATAACAGTCCACAGATCCACAGGGCCAGAGCCACGATGGTCAGAGATTAGCGTAGGGCTAATTTTGAGCTTCCATAGCGTGGACAGCAAAAAAAAACCTCTTCTTAATGAACGTGCCAGCTAATTAAGGGGTCTGCAAAGAGTTTTTGGACAAAGTTATAAATAATTGGCAGCATCCTACTGTAAAATATAAAATCAGCATGTGCATCCCATTTAAATAAGCAAATGGCTCCGTAAATGATGCCTTCGCTGGTGATTGAAAGCTTGAATCGTGTTTCAATTAATTTGTTAAGCATGACGTCTAAAGTAAATGTCTAAATATTACTACAGTGTGAAGTCTATTAGACAGTGAATGAACGGAATAGCAGTTTGCACTGATTTGGTAATGATGGCTCTACAAACGTTAGGCTAATTAAAGGGATTTTCTCCTTGCATAACAATGACGTGATGAGCCCATGTGCTGCTTCTCATAGAGGAATATGTAAAGGACGAATGAACATCTGAGCATGCATAGCAAATGGACTGAGACAAGCCTCTTATGTCCTTGGTACTTTCAGGTCACCCTCATTCCCCAGAATAACAAGACAAACAAAGAAAAAGAGGAACAGTGAGCAGCAGATGAACATGAGAGTATACATGCATGTGTGATCCTAAAGGTTGGTGATGCTTATAAAGTAAAGTAGGCTATGAACTTCAATCATACAGGGATTGTCCTTGAGATCTTTGTTAAGGGCTCTGAAACTCATCCTTACTCAGTTATTTTAGCAACTAATTCCAAGGTTAACACAGACCTAAAGATCAGCATGAGAGCCATCTTTCTCAGCTCTGATTAACAGCCTGACTTCAGATAAATCAAGCCAATTACAAGGTGGAATAAAGCTGACATCTATGCTTTTCTTTCCTTAAATTAACTTTATTTTTAATAGACTTTCGGCTGAGAGAAAATAAGTCAATTTAAACAACAAAGACTGAGAAGTCTTTAGTCTTTAATATTAAAATCAAAAAGAAGTTTTTAACTTTTATTTGGACTGAAAATGCATTTAAGTTACATTGTTTTATTCTCATGTGGTTCCCTTATGTAGTCTTATACTCGCGCTTAGACACTTCTGCTAAAATAAGCCTAAATGTCATATACATTAGTTTCTTTTATGATTCATTTGTATTTATTCAATGTCATTTTCCCAGCTGAAGCAGTATAAACAATGCAGTCATGGGGCAATTTAGTACTTCTAGTTTATCTACCACGGAGAGGACAAGCAGATTTCACTCAGAAAGGGCTTTGTCTGCCCTACCAAGGAGTCAAACAAAAGCTGCTGCACAACTGCTGCACAACAATGGCACCCTTGCTGATTTTAACATGCTGGATATAGGTGCATATTAAATGTTCTAATTACTTTAATACAACAATTTATGTTATAGTTTCAATGGTAAATTTAGTAAATAAAACACAACTATGTATTATAATGCAGGTTTTAATAAATGACATGTTTACTTAGTCTATTAGAAAATCAACAATACAATACCAAAAATACAAACCATAATATTAGGTGCTTAATATTATTATAATATTAAGTGCACAGAACTGTTGTACTCTCAGGATATAGTCATGACATTAAATTAAATGACAACCCAATTTAAATAATTCTCCCAATTACCATGGTGACCCAAACACACACTCAATTAAAGCCATTTGGTGCATAGAGAGGTACTACACACTACACACAAAAACAATAAGTAAACTTCAAATATCACAGCTTTGGTCGGAACTGCACAATGATCACAGCCACTCATAACAACAACAGCATCATTAGTCCAAACAAAATGTTACATGATCACTTTTTCTAAAACATATAAAACATGATTAGATTAAAATATGGGGAAAATGTCTGTTGGAGGCAGGTTTCCTTTTATTTCCTCTTTCCTTTAATAAATGTTATATGTGTTTAACTACATCCATGGATTTACAACAAGGAACTATAGATTTGCAACTTCCCAAAAAAGTCAGTGTGTTTGTTTCCCCTTCAGAGGGAGCATACTGTCTTTTACAGTCAATAAATATTTCTGTACTTCTCGGGTTCATAAATGGCTCACTGCAAAAAATGCTTAAAATGGCTTATTTAAGACTCATTCTGTCCAGTTTTATTGGATGCCATAACATTTATTTCTTGACCAGTTGCAGTATAAGCACTCAACTAGGAATACACTCACTATTATCCTTATATTGTCCAACTATAAGTCTAATCATCCAACAGATTATTGTGCAGAGTGACATACAGCTGGATGGACTTACAACTGGTTCAGTCCTTTTCTATTACTAGCTAGTTTTTATTGATATTATTGATTATTGAGATTAATAATAGGAAACCAATCAACACCTCTTCTTAAATAAATTTAAAAAATATATCTTAATAAATTACAAAGACCTATGACTAGTGATGGAGTATGGAAAAAAAATAAAAACTCAGGCTAGTTGCATTGTTCAGACCTGGGGCAAAAAAAATGGGTAAAGCTTCCAAACCTTTTAACCCTGGACCCGTGAACACTTTGCTGGTTTCCCTGCCTGCAAGTATGGCCGTGATGAAAGTCAGAAAAGAGAGCCTCCAATGACAGAGTTACAACTTAGAGGTTTGTATTACTCTCACTTCATAGATCAGGGAAAACTGATCAATGAATGTTGTGTCAGTGAAGATGATAACATGTGAGACACAAGTAGGCAAAATAGTATTGAGCAGTAGGTTAACCTAAATCTTCAACCATATGTCACGTCACACACACACGCACTATTTGCATGCCATAAATTCTCTCAGTAGTCATCTTACCCTTCTTTAATTCTGACCTGAACTCAGGTGAACTGCAAGGCCAAGCCTAAATTAGCAATCCTATTAAGATCTTTACCAGGAATGAATGTTTGTATTCCCATAACACATAATGCAATAGCATATCTAAAGTGAACCACTGTTTACAGGGGAACTAGCAGAGCAGAGGTAACTCTGCCTCTCAAAGCTATCAATCACTGCTTTGTTGTAGTGGACCTCCATTAAATGTGCATCACACTAGCATGCTGCAGTGAGGGAAAGAGAGAGGAGAATGAGGAGCCTTCATTTGAAACAATTATGCTGGAGGTGATTACAATGACCCTCACCTGCACAGTGGCCCCTCATACAGTGGCCAACTCTGTTCTGTACTGCCCATCAGTCATCAGTCGGCTTTGTTATTCACAGCAAACTTCATGCAGATCCACAAAATGACCTCTATACTCTCTGGATTTACAGTGGCAAGAATCTACAAAGCTGACTTATATATAAAACATTGGATCTGCACCAAAAGGATTTGAAATGTCCACGTTTAATACAATAGCCTTTTTACATATGCCTAGTGGTTTAGTGGTTAGCACGTCCGCCTTTCAGCGCTGGGGATCTAGGTTTGAATCCTGATCTGGGTGAAGTTTCCATGCTCTCCCTGTGCCTGCGTGGGTTTCCTCTGGGTTCTCCGGTTTCCTCCCACAGTTCAAAATCATATGTGCGTGTGTGTGTGTGTGTGTGTGTGTGTGTGTGTGTGTGTTTGTGTGTGAGAGAGACATCTCTGCTCTGGATGTATCCTTCCAGCACCCAATATGTTCTCCCCTGGATGGGAATGTGGGGAACCCCTTCACGACCCTAGTATAGGATTAAGTGGAAGAAAATGAATGATTGAATAATAATAAGCAGATTTTTAAACTGTTAGTAAATCTCGTATCCTTCAATATTAATAAATAAAACAGGATGAGTTCATCCCCTCAAATCCCAATCTGTGTTCTTCCCGCGTCCACATGATCTCTGGTTTTCTCCCACACTCCAAAAAAACATGGATCAAGGTCAATTGAATTCTGCAAATTGCCCCATATAGAGTGCGTTTGTGTATGTCTGTGTGAGTGAGTGTGTGCCCAGCAATAGATTGGCACCCTTTCCTGGCTTCCCAGCGCCCAAAACATTATACTCATACTACTGGTTCTCTGTCACACACCACTATTTATACAAATATTGTACAAGTATATTTTAGTGCTTCAAAAATATCCAGTACTGCAGTTGAGGTCACAGATGACTTAATTCAACGCTCGCTGAGCTGCAAAATTGTGAGTAAACATAAGGATAGCAATCCAAGAACTTGCATTCATTAATGTTTGTGTTATGATCATGTTCTATTATAAAAAAAAGCACACTGTTTACTTTGTGTTAGTTCCAATGGTCCTACTTTTTTTATCTGGCATTAAACATTAGTTGTCATGCCCAGTAATAAACATTACATATTGCTTAAATGTGCAACATGCTGTTACAACAGTACACAGTACTTTAAGTAAACAAGTAAACTATTTCTAAATCATGTCTCTTGGATGTTTAATAATACTTGTAGATATTATTCAATACCATCTTTACCAGCTTTGTTTAAAGAATAATACTTCAGTAAGTGTGCAGGTGATGAAACTGATCAAGCCTATATGATGGTTGGGAGGTTCCAAAGATCTTGAACTAAACACTCATTTATATGTCACTTTGGATAAAAGCATCTGCTAAATAACTAAATCTAAATCTAAACACTGATGTTTTTTCTTCTATCTCATAGATTTTTTAGGTTTACTTATAGATATATAGATATCATCCATCTTGATTTGATGTTGTAATCACTAATTAAGAAGTGCAATTTAAATCAAATGCACAATCAATTCTGCAGTAAGGAAAAGTGGGATTTTCATATTCTTACAAAAAAAACAGTATAAATAATTTATAGAGAATAGGTCTCATAGGCCATTTTTCCAGCAGAAAGGGTTTCAAACAATGTGCTCACCTGGACAATTTATTCATTGATTCATTATCTCCCGCTTTATCCTATATTAGGGTCGCGGTGGAGTTCCCCATGCCCATCCAGGGAAGAACGTCTCGGGCGCTGGGCAGAGAGACCCAGGACAGGGCGCCAATCCATCGCTGGGCACACACTCACTCACACAGACACACTCCATATGGGGCAATTTTGAGAATTCAATTGACTTGATCCATGTTTTTGGACTGTGGGAGGAAACCCGGAGAACCCGGAGGAAACCCACGCAGACACGGGGAGAACATGGAAACTCCACCCAGATGGGGATTCGAACCGGGAATCCCTAGCGCTGAGAGGCGAACGTGCTAACCACTAAGCCACCGTGCCGCCCCCGGACAATTTAATATCTTTCGATTACCTACCAGCATGACTTTGGGGGAAAAAAACAGAGGACATGCAGGAATTACATTCATTACATTCCTCCTCAAGAGAGAGCACAAACTTCTGTCAGCATTACATTAACTTCACAAATTTCATATGTGCACTTCTGTGAGAATTAAAGGATCACAGATTTTTACAAAATGCCATAGCGTTTTTAGAAGCAATGTTTGTGATTTTCAACACACCTGCATGTTTACATATGTTTGTTTTCTTAATTTAACTTACACAATAACACAAAAACACAATAAAGAATTGAAAGCTTTTTCTTTTTGATTTACAGGTGCACCCTGAAAATAATGACTATTGCATATATCAGACTGCTCTGTGTCAGGTAATGTGATCTATACCAAACAGGGACATTAAACCCAATACAGCTTTTACTGTTGTGGCTTTTCTGTGTACTCTGCATAAAAAGCAGCTTACTTCCCATCATCTTATCAGTGTACAAGCTTAAGATCTACATCACTTTATTAGGAGCTTTAAAAAACTAGGCATTAAACCATGAACATTACAGGTATAACTGGCCTGAATATTAACTTTTTACATATTCCAATAGCTTTAGCCTACTGCAAGAGCTCACCACAAAATGTAATTCTCTCTGCAGAAAAAGAAAAAGGAAACTCTTTGCATCATCCAAACACTTGATATCTTAAAATTCACAGACCCCCCCCCTCCTCCAAATATTCACCCACCCCAGTTCTCTTCAAAAGCATGTGACCCGATTGAAACCCAAGCTCGGTGGTAAAAGTATATTTAAAAAAGTGCTCATTCAAACCAGGTCATAAAACTTAACATAAAATCTATCCAGTTTAGTAACCCTAATATTATGGAATGGGTGTCCATATGTGTGCAATGGAAACAAAGGTTGCCACAACTACCATAATCCCTAATAAACAGTTGTCACAACTATAATAATGTCTAAACAATTATTGCCACAACTAACACCTCACAAAAATTCAAGCAACCCCGCACCTTCCAGAGTCCTGCTCTTAGGATTCCACCATCATCCTTTGATTAGTTAGATTATTCTTGCTAAATTTTCAAAAGCAGGAGTAAGTATTTTTTTTTGAAAACACTCAAAAGTAAAGTACAGTACAGTACCATAATTCTGAATTCACTAGGTTTTGATCAATAAGAAGCAAGTCTTCCATATTCTGTATGCATCAAACACGAAACATTAAATTTAATGTACATTAAATTAAATTAATTTTTTGTATACTTTATACATTTGTAAATGTTTAATGATCTATTGCGGTTTGTACATTTGTAGTTTAAAAAAAAACAAAAACAATTGTAGGTCTCTTATTAAAGTCTTCTTACTTTAGGCTCTTTAAGCAGAACTATTCTTCCTTCTCTTTTCTGCCACAAAAATGACCTGCGTTTGTAATTATAACAGGAATGATCAAATCTCTTTCATCACATGAAGCTGCACTTGATTTATAGCCAGCAGTAATAAAGGTGCACACTAATCCATGATCTGTTCTTAAGAAATGTCAGAGAGCAGGGACACTGCAAACGCTTCCTTAAATAAGTGTTGGTCCTTGTTATAGAGGTTTGTCAGTCATCTCAATTCTTCAATAGTAGATGTGCTCTGTAGGGTCCTATTCCTGTGCACAGACCTGTCGCTTGCTTATCGAGCTAATCCGATTCGCTGCAGCTTGCCACTCAATCACAGCAGCAGGGGTTAATTAACTTATTCTAATCCTGATTGAATTAACGTGCTGTGAGGTGGCCAGGAACCTTGATCCTACTTAGATCAGTCATATACATGTAGCAAATGGACAGACTAAAGACAAGGCTGTAGGTTAGGCTGATGCTCGAAACAATACGTTTTACTAAACCAAAATAAAATGTAGCCCAGAAATGTCCACAGTCACATGGAGCTTTATGGCTTCTTTTTGCAGGTAACAAGGGACTTTTTCTGTGTTTCTTTGTGGCCTCTTTTTTTTTTTTTTTTTTTTTTTTTAAACCCCCCCCCCCCCCCCCCCCCCCCCCCCCCCCCCCCCCCCCCCCCCCCCCCCCCCCCCCCCCCCCCCCCCCCCCCCCCCCCCCCCCCCCCCCCCCCCCCCGGAACATGAGACAACGAACAAAAATCATACATTTAAATGCAGTGAACTACAGGCCGACCTTGGCGTTTTAATTTTAAATGCCTAGTTTAGCTGTAATCATGATTTTTTTTCTGATGTTGATCATCCAACACATCATTTTCTGGATCTCTTACATGCGGCCCTGTGGTGACTCTAGGCCAGTTGATCACTACATCATTTTGACGAAGATTCTACAAGGTTTATTAGCTACAGTATTTTTAATTAAAATACAAAAATACCACATGCCTGATGAATAACGCAAAAAAAGGCGAATCTACAGCTGTATGTAGTCAAGCTGTAGTTTATTACAAGCAAGTTGTGGTAGAATCGTCAGCGGTGACACAAGCAGAAATACATCATGTAAGTCCATAACATTGAGGCAAGACCTAGACCAAGACAACCACTGTTAAAACACATATAAAAATAAAGAAGCTACAGCTGTGGATAGAACAACCAACTGAGCTTTTGAAAAGAAAGTATGATTTAAGTAGCAAGTGTCTCCTGACTCAGCAGTATCAAAACAATTTAAATCCCTACTTTTCTTTAAAAAGCATTTAGTCAAAGTCAGTTCATGTATTTTGTCAATTATATTTCAGTGAATATGAGCGTATTTGTCTGTACAATACAGTCCCACACTCCAGCAATCCAGGATTAATCAGTAATAAATTATTTTACTGTAATTTTTTTTCCTTATAAGTTGTACTTCACTATTTTTATCTAGGGCTGGCACATTTTTTAGATGAACTTTTTAGTTAATTTCTAAATGCCAATATTTTGAAAAAGTGTACTTGTATCATATTATGACTATCAGTAGTAGTACTGATATTTTTAGAAAATATATATATGATTGCACACAGGTACTTTTTATGGCTGCCTGGACATAAAAAGTGTAAATCCTGTCATTTAAACATGGAAAAATCAATTGCCCACTTCCTAGGAAAAGGAGATCTGAATAAAAGGTTTGGAAGGTTTTTCTTCTCTTCTGTTACTCAATACTTCTCATCATGTAGTTGAAACTTAGGACAATAGTCACTTTCTCAAAGTCCTGAACTAAACTACAATAAGGACACACTTTAAACAAGCACCTAATATGATTAAACTCAATCGAGCATTTGGTCTAATACAGTCAAAAACTTCACAAGCTGAATAGTGGTTTGTTCAGTTAACCTCTTAAATAGAAAGCTTTTTAGTTTTTTTAAATAGAAACTCTTTTTAGTTTTAAAGCATATGCAGTTTAGCTGTATAGATGCAGCCTGTGAATAACAAGGTTATGTATATAATTAACGAACATGTCCAGAGTGTATCGTGATGGACACTAGAGGGATGGACACACTCAGTGGATTAGGCAGTAAATTACATTCACTCACCAGATGGTTAGAATGTCACAAGCATCTTGAGGCTAATTTACTGCCAATTATTTCACTCTTCTACTAAGTGTGTAGGTTAGTTAATGTTCGTGAAGTCTGAGTTTGGTGTTTCTTCAGTCCAAGAAGTTCTAGCCATCCATCCATTATCTTCCACTTTATCCTCTACTACAGTCACAGGGGGGTTCCCCATGCCTATTCAGGGGAGAACATCTCGGGCGCTGGGCAGATACACCCAGGACAGGGTGCCAATCTATCGCTGGGCAAACACTTACTCACACAGACACACTCTATATGGGGCAATTTGGAAAATTCAATTGACCTTGAGCCAATTATTTGGACTGTGGGAGGAAACCGGAGAACCCGGAGGAAAACCACGCGGCCACAGGGAGAACATGGAAACTCCACCCAGATTGGGATTCCAACCGGGAATCCCTAGCACTGAGAGGCGAACGTGCTAACCACTAAGCCACCCTGCCGCCCGGTCCAAGAAGTTCTGGTGGGAATTAGGTCCGTAGATCTTTGACACCATTATCTCCATTCTGTATCCAATATTTAGATTTGACCACCTCCACGACTTAGAGAAGCTGATCAAAGTTCTACAAAGCAATTCATGATCCAAGTTAACTTTCTTGTTATTTTCAATTTCCTAAAATTTGGTGTCATGTTTTAAACCTAAAATCAACAATGTCATTAAAAGGGTCACTTACACTTTTCAAATATTCTTATTTTTCGGCTACTGCTTTTACACAATAGCTCGGGACCTATTACTAGGTGGCTGTCAAGTTCAGGTTCTGGTACAATGTCTGTATTCACACTATTACTGCTCTACCTATCTGTTATTCAACTCTAAAAGTTCAGACGTGTGCATGTGTAAAAGAGGATTAAGCCTTCTGTGTGGAAAGCAGATGTCTAAAAAAAAACATTTGACTTACAGCAAGATCATAGTGAATGGCATGATGTCACAACAGTGTGTAGTGCCATCATATCACAGCATGAAGGAATATGATTTGAATCCTGGGAAGGATAAACAAGGTTTTTTCTGTGTGGAGTTTGCATGATCTCCCCATGTCTGAGAGCATTTTCCTCCACAATCCCAAAGCATAAGTCGGGTTAATTGTTGACATTAAATTGTCCCTTCACGTTTCTAAATGTATTGCTTGTGTCTCTCCTGCATTGGTCCAATAACCTGTCAATGGACTTTTCCTCTCCCTTACCCAATAAGACGGATTTTGTTTCAGCACCTTCAAGACTACAATTACCATAAACAGCTTTATAAAAAATAATTAAATAAATAAAATAAAAAATTAATTATATATATATATATATATATATATATATATATATATATATATATATATAAAAGCTGTGAATTACAACCTACCGCTGTTGTGAGAAACTGACTTAAAGCATCTGTTGTTACAGGCATAAACACAAACATTAATATATTTTAGCATCTTGCAATCTTGTTCTGTCTTGCCAGTTGGCATCTTGTACAGACGCAGCATAAACACATCCACTGGATCAGACCGGAAGATGTTAAACCTGACATGCAGAGTTCGGGTCATCACTTTTGTTGTTTTTGTTTTGTTGGTTAGGTTTACATATCAAGAGACAATTAAGCAGTTGTCACTGTACTAACATCCTCAATGTCACACTGTTTGTAATAAGATTATACATCTTTAACAGGGGAAATTAATGTAATATATTATATATATATATATATATATATATATATATATATATATATATATATATATATATATATATATATATATATATATATATATGAATGGGGTGTCACTGAGGTTTGGTATAAACGTTAACATTGCTGTGCCTTTGTAAAATAGTATTTTCAGTATTTAACACTGTAGTGTAAGTCTGTTCCATATAATTTGCAATTTACTTAACTTTTTATTGATTCATCCTAAATAAACATCACTGTGAAAATACCAAAAAAAAATCAAAAAATATGAATTGCTATGCCTTATACCTTATGTCACAGAAAATAAGACATGGTCAAGTTACACCATTATTCAGACGCTGCACTTTGCCTCGCTACCACTGTGTTCAAAGCACAGCATCAGAAAAGGGAAATCCAGAGGCTTCCCACCAGATGGGAAAACACCAGCAAAACAGGGAGGATTCCAAGAGTTGTAGGAGGTGCACGGACACGCAGAGGCTGTTACAGGACAAGAATCTGCTTTAAAAATGAATGCTCTTTTAAGGGGGAGTGGTTGGTATGAAACGAGGGTAAGGAATCGTGCCAATAATACGTTTCCGTTACACACAAACTACAAAGGATTACAGGCTAAAGGAACCGATATGGCTCACCCACTACAATCCGATTAACAGGTTAAACAAAATCAGTGCGGCGTAATCTCCGGCACTGCGAGAGAACACCGTTCATTCCCTTCCTACTACATCTGCGCACTGCACTGAATCGATGCCACTGTGCGCCTGTGCGGGGAGTCGCTGTGTGCCGGCAGGAGCTCCTGCTTCGACTCAGCAATTAAAGTTAAGAGCCATCGTGCACTGTTGCATTCAAGGTGATCCGGGAACATATGAGCACAGGCCCACGGAAGGCACTGCCCTACACGAGCCGACGTTTCTGCCCGAACACGGCTAAGGATCGGCTGCGATATCTAATGTTTCGTGTTAGCCGCTCAACGCTCGTAGGGGCGATCAGTGACAACACATCAAACCAAGAAAACAAGCGAGCAGCAAAGGCTGCGGTCAACGAGACGAGAAGTCGCTAGAGTAAGCTACTTCCTTAGCGGTCTCCCCCAGTCGTTAGGACGGACCCGTACCAGAAGAATCCACCCTCGTCTCCTTACGTCCTCACTTCCCACCCTCCCTTCTGTCCGACACCAGCCCGCGGTGCCAGAGCCCGTTTTCCTACCGTTGCTGTGTGTTGGTGCGGTCGGGGAGAGGAGACACCAAAGACGGGCAAAGGAGACACCAAGGCGCCGCTGCTGCTCCGGGACAGCAGGACTCTGCACACTTTCGCGGCCATGACTGGAGTAGAAGCTCGAAGCAGGACTGCAACTGCTGCGGGGCGAGCTGAGGAAAGAGGAGGGAAGGGCGGGGGAACAGGGCGGGCGCGCGCACACACACCACACACACCGCGGAAGATAATTTTAGAAGGAAAATGCGGAACTGAGTGCAGATCCTCGTTTTCTTCAGCTTAACCCTGAACGTTTCGACTTTCAAAACTCACTCAGCTCTGTCGTGACGTAATCAACAACCATTACGTTAGAAGGCAACGTTTATCCGAATTTAAGTGAAGTCTAAATGGAGGCCGGTGATTGGTCTAGAGATTACCTGCTGCTCGTGCACAAGCACTTTCTTCACCCAATGGAAAGCGCGCGACCGCCGAGTGCCTCGCCAAGTTGACAACTTCAAAAGGGCGTGGCTACGGAGCGTACAGCCAATTAGAGACCTAGGCTGCTGTGGCACTTCAAGGGATCTGCGGTAGCTGCTCTAGTCTTAAAAGAGAAAGGAAAGCCATTCAAGTTGTTTCCCATTAAGATGGCTGAAGCCACTTCATCTAATTGCTAGACACATTTTTAATAAGAAATTTACCCTACAAACGAACGATCCGTGTTAAGTACACTCAGTTCAAGAATTTCAGATGCAACAGAATAGCTGTAGAGCATTTTGTAGTAACAGTTATTGATTTCAGTTACCATTTCATACTCGGATGAAGGACAGGATGGACACCAGTCCAGTGCAAGGCAATAGTCACACTCCGATCTCTCACCTTTCATCCAGTTTTTGTCACCTATTTACATTTAAAATCATTCACCGTTACACTCACACCTATTTACACACATTAACTTGCATAACTTCATTCATTCATTCATTCATTCATTCATTATCTCCCGCTTTATCCTCTATTAGGGTCGCGGTGGGGTTCCCTATGCCCATCCAGGGGAGAACGTCTCGGGCGCTGGGCAGATAGAACCAGGACAGGGCGCCAATCCATCGTTGGGCACACACTCACTCACTCAAACACACTCTATATGGGGCAATTTTGTAGAACTCCATTAACTTGATCCATGTTTTTGGACTGTGCGAGGAAACCGGAGAACCCAGAGAAAACTCACGCGGACACAGGGAGAACATGGAAACTCCACCCAGACGGGGATTCGAACCAGGAATCCCTAGCGCTGAGAGGCGAACTATGCCACCATGCCGCCCCTTGCATAACTTTACACGCATAATTACTTTTACACAGTCATAAAAACTCATGCCCTTCTATTCATTCAGACACACCAATGCATGTAGGGGAGTTGGTTATGCCCCCCCCCCCACACACACACACACACACAAATAACCCTAATATAGGATAAAGCGGAAGATGAATTATGCTCTAATTATTGCTTACCTGTGACTAGTAAAAAGGCTCATGGTGAAACCCTAAATTTCCATTTGGGAACAATAAAATATCTATCAGAACAGTGCTTCCTGTACAACCGCTTAGTCCTTTTTTTGTTTGTTTTTTATGTTCTAAGCTTTATATTTTAATGTTAACAAATAGATTTTTTTTAAATTAAGAATCAATGTAATAATCATATTTCTTTTTCAGAAAGAGTCCTAATTTCTAAAATCAGATTTAGTATGTAAAATCAAATAATCATTCATAAGTGTACCAGCATTTTGGATATCAGGGCGCCAATCCATCGCTGGGCACACACTCACTCACACAGACACACTCTAAATGGGGCAATTTTGAGAATTCAATTAACTTGATCCATGTTTTTGGACTGTGGGAGGAAACCGGAGAACCCGGAGGACCCACGCAGACACGGGGAGAACATGGAAACTCCACCCAGATGGGGATTCGAACCGGGAATCCCTAGTGCTGAGAGGCGAACGTGCTAACCACTAAGCCACATTTTCGGTTTAATAAGTAATGATTTACCCAATTGTTAATTTGTTCAATTTTCCAAGGTTAAATGGTCAGTGTTTTAAACATAGTATTATTTCAGCTAGAACATTGCAATAAACTTTACAGTTAACAGTGAGATCTCTAGTCTAGACGTTTAGAAAAGTAAGTAGACCCTTGTACCTTTAGGTGTCCAATGGTCACTGGTGCATTAACATACCTTCATTTACTGTTTGTGAATCTACACTTACTTTCAACTTCTGTACATCTCCTTTTTTCTAAACTCATTGTCATTTTATGGACATCATTTGCTCATAGCTGCAAATTGTTTTAAAGACTGTAGTCAGTCAGTTTTGCTGTAAATTTTTCTAATCCCCTTACTCTGTTTTCTGGTTAGAACCTTCACAGATCAGTTATTATTTGTGTGATGGATGATTCTCAGCACTGCAGTGACAATGATGCTGTGGTGTTAGTGTATGTGGTGCTGGTAGTGTCATTGAGATTACCAATGAATAACTAATACAAATTGTGCAGCAACAGATGAGTTACTGTCTTTGACTTTACATCTAAAAGGTGGAGGGGAAAGGTAAATGTGTTTAATAGAGTATTTTTTACTCTATAATTGTGAGTGAACGCAGTGTTTGAAGGCCCAGTTATCACATTGTAAGCAAATGATGTTCTTTGTGTGTTCTTTGTGTTTTTGAAGAACCGGTACACAGGGTAAAAGCATATATATTCTCCTTTAGCTGAGTCTGTGTAAAAATGACACTGTGGCAAAAAAATGGTCTTCATGCATTAACTTGTGACTATATAATATGTGACTTTTAAGACCGACTTAGTACCTGTTACTGAACATTTGTCTGCTGCCTCAAGTCCATCATTCTATACAGACCATAATGTTTGAAAACACTTTTTTTGGCTACACCTTTTCATATTGCTGCAGTCTTTGGCTGTGAAATGACCGGGTATCACTGGGTAACTTGAGTGGCACTTATGGTTGGCCTTTCCCCAGCTGTCCAGGTCTCTCAGGTGCAATGTGCTGCAGTGCAGGGGTGATGCAATTTAAATGCAAATAATCTGAACGAGATGGGAACCATGCTTGAGGTCGCAGTAGACCTAGTTATTCCCAGAGAGACGGCGGCAGCAGTTTGCATGTCAGTTTTAGAGTTGCGGTAGAAGAATGAATCTTTTACTTTTTATATATTTACCTGTATGCATTTTTTAGCAATTCCATTTTTATTTGGCGGTGACAGTGACTATAATAAATGTCACCTGTGTATTATGATGAAGCAATAATAGATAAACTTTCTTCCAATTAAGGTTAAAACTTATATGACTATATTAAGATGTGAAAACACCATTCAGCAAAATCCTTCAGTTTTAGCATTGAAGGTGGTGAATTTTGGTGGATTTTAGTGTAAAACTAAGCATTAAGCAATTAAATATATTTGTGGTCTATGTCAAGACTCTATGAGTGACAGTAATTAATCTAGTAAAAATATATGGTACTAAGCGCTTGGACCACCTATGCCTGGGCTTGTGACATTTTCCTGGAAATGGTGTAAACATTAATTTACGCATAATTTGTTGTTTCTTGGTATTTTTTATTTAAAATTAAATAAATTTAACCAAACTGTGCTGCTAAAATAAAAATCTGCGAAAGGGACATGCTGACTGGTTTATTGCATGTGACGGCCAAACCCTACCAATGCATCAAGTCGTAAAGATGGCAGATACTCTGACACCCTAAATCAAGCTGAGCAGTGTGCGGTTGATGGCTCACTAAAGATTGCTAAAATAAAGCCCCTTGAGTATTTTATTGGTGGTTGTAAGGAATATGTAAAGAGTAAGTATGTCAAGTTTTTCAAAACCATAATACTCAGCTGTTTCAGCAAAATAGTTTGTTTCGATATTTGTTACAAAGTAAAAAAGTTCTAGGAACGTTGTGGTGATTACATAATTTCAATGGTTTATTAAAAAAGCCATTATTGTATGTTCTACATTGTCAAATTGAAATACTACATATAATAATAATATTCCTTAAAATGTAGTTGAATATTTATTTTTGTTTTTTTCTTTTATACGTGAAGTTCATAAATCATGAATTGTATAAAGTACTTGAATTTAACAACGGAAAGATTGTTTTATTGATGATCAATATGTAATATGCTATGTGGAAAATGCACAAATGAGCACAGAAGATATATCAGTAGGAGTGCACTGTGCTTTATCTATGTGTGCAGCAGACCAAGGCCCAGCTTATCAAACTGCTAAGTCTAAAATTTTAGTGCTTTAATTTTTATGCAACCTCATTTGATATGTACTGACCTATTTTTATTTATACAGAAAAACTAATAATTTCGTTTAAATTATTTACAATAAGTTTAAAGCATTTGTGTGGTGAGTCTTATCATTTCATGTGTTTCATTTCATATATATATATAGGCAGCATGGTGGCTTAGTGATTAGCACGTTCGCCTCTCAGCGCTAGGGATTTCCGGTTCGAATCCCACATGGAGTTTCCATGTTCTCCCCGTGTCTGCGTGGGTTTCCTCCGGGTTCTCCGGTTTCCTCCCACAGTCTAAAAACATGGATCAAGTCAATTGAATTGACTTGAATTGCCCCATATAGCGTGTGTCTGTGTGAGTGAGTGAGTGCCCAGCGATAAATTGGCGCCCTGTCCTGGGTCCATCTGCCCAGCGCCCGGGACGTTCTCCCCTGGATGGGCATGGGGAACCCCACCGCGACCCTAATAGAGGATAAAGCGGGAGATAATGAATGAATGAATGAATAAATATATATATATATATATATATATATATATATATATATATATATATATATATATATATATATATATATATACATTATATTAGCACAAAAGAATACCAGCTGCTTAACTGCCTCTCGTTATGCAGACCCATAATGACCGGTTGGTTATAAGGTTGATGACAGCGGCGTCATCCACAAAGTTCAGGATCTTTGAAGCGGTTTTGCCAACTTAATGACTTTTTAGCTACATTTAGCAACTTATTATTTTAAAAAGTGACTAGCAACAAATCTAGCAATTTTTGCTAGTGTTATTTGCTGGAGACTTTTGGAGTTTTGGACTTTTGGAATTTAAAGTGACACGTGTTCTTCAGTTACTGTCCTCAGCGAGCAGCGGATTCTGCCATGAGCCCGATTCCACAACACTCTCAGTGCTCAGCCGCACAGTCAGAGAAAACTGAATTACATATAGTTAGTGTTTTTTTGTGTGTTAGACTAGTTAGACTTCAAGTAAATGTTTTAGTTTTAATCAGTGTATCTGTCACAATTTTCACTGATCAGACATCAGGTTGCTACAACGTGAGGTAGCTAATATTTTGCCGTACTTGTGTAACTTAGCTTGCTATATGTCTATGGGAGTTAGCTTTTATGTAGTGAAGCTTCATTTCTTAGCTCACTACATTGTACAAGTAGCTTGCCCAACACTGCATACATATTTAAACCCACATTATAGCTCAGTAAACATTGCAGTGTTAAGACACATTTTTCGTACCTGAACTTATTTGTGAAATCATAAATGATCTTCTGAAAATTTGCAGCAGTGTTTTCTAACTTAACCTGAGCGTCGTCTGAACAGAATTGATCTCACGTTCTAAGTGACATGCCTTTAGTTTTATCACTCTGACAACTATCACTCTTAAAGTTCCAAAGGTGTTGGGAATGTTCCTTTATACCTTGTAGACAATTGATGATTTATAAAACCTAGAAAATAGAGTTTATTTGTAGTTTTGAAATATTTTGGGTGTTTTTACTCACTTTTCTCTTCCACAACTTCATATACAGCTTTAAATACAGTACATGTAAATTGACTATTATACAAATTAGGTAATGACATCATTTGGGCCAATCGGAGCCAAAAAT
This sequence comes from Corydoras maculifer, assembly GCA_019802435.1. NCBI lineage: Eukaryota > Metazoa > Chordata > Actinopteri > Siluriformes > Callichthyidae > Corydoras > Corydoras maculifer. Next base: position 1,109,687 of record JAFMOD010000880.1, on the reverse strand, counting down.
GCCATGGCTGTTTTTTTGTCCCAGCCCACTAATATATACTAATATATTATGGTCATCCCTCCAAGAGAACTGTCTGTTCCAAAATTAAAAAAATCTAAGATGTTATTAAAACTAATATAATACAGCCTAACATGTCACTTTGCTCAACAATCCATAAGAATATTCATTTATAAGGGTATGTAGAATACTGGTAGTTTTAATGTAACAGATAATTTTGAAATGAATTAAACTGGTAAAAGGAAAAAAACAAATTGTTTGGTAGTTTTTGCAAGTGTGGATAATGGCATCTTACTTTATAAGGGAATTGTCTGTTAGTTTTAAAGTTAGTCACAGTCAGAGTGTGAGTCACAATGTTTCTCTGTGCAAGATTGCAAGTGATGCAGGCCTTTCACTATCTATAGTTCATAATATCATAAAAAGATTCAGGGAAGTCAAAGAAAACCTTGATAAATGTGTGTGACCATCAAGTCCTCATATAGTATGTTTTGTGGCCATACTTTGGAATAGCATTGTCAGTTCTAAACGTCTGCAGCTGCATCAGTAAATGCAACTTTATTGCACAAAGATAAAGCATAATTTAAATATTGTACAGAAACACTAGTTAGGTGTCTGAGCCTTAAGTGCCAAATCTTAAAATCATCCTTCAGAATCCTATACAGCAAAAAAAACACCATCTTTGATGGCATAGTAGTGCATCGCCACATTCTGTAATTGATCAGTGCAAACATATATTTTTTACATTCAAAATCAATCTTTTATTTGCTCTTATTCACTATATCTGGCTCCTTTTCTCATTTCTTTTTTTAAAAAACATTTTCATTTACTTTTAGATGATGACAAATGAGAGAACAACATAAGTTCGTAGTTAAGGAGGAACCAGCTACACTGTAGTATTATTAAACCTGATCATTATCCAATCTGGTTTCATTGTCATTATACATACACACAGCGAATTTGACATGCCCCTAACAGGAAGCAAAAACGAATACCTAGGCCTCACCTCTTACACATTGCTTTTGCACTACCACACCTTAAACACAGGCCTTTAGGAATGTCCTAGAGCTTACTGCAGAAAGGAAATCTACTAAATGCAGCACCTGGCAGGCGTGGCTGGTTGACAGAGAAAGCTGACAACACGCCTCACTTAGCTCACATGAAATATTTATTCAGTCTGAAGCACAAACAAAAGCAGAGTTGACGCCATCTATTATACAAACTTCTTGTAATTAGACACTCACTGTATGTTTCAACCTGACTACCTACAAACTCAGCTATGCATGTAGGACACACTCCAGTACACTTTCATTTTAACATAACATTTAAATACCTGAGTAAATAAATAGAAATGAAAGAGGAAGCCATGCTGTTACAATGTCACAGGTATTCACTTATTATCAAATAATTTTTTCTTGGTTAGCTATGATCACCATAAACAAAAATGTGCACAATACAAGAGTCCAGATGAGATAAGCAAACAATTAAACTTGTGTAACTTGTTCACCTCTACAAATACACGCCTGCACAATGCAGGTCTCGTGGCACATGTAATATGAAGTCTATGACTGATACATGCTCAAGGGCAAACATATGTGTCTATCAACAACACCACTGTATGGGGTGGAATTGTTTTCTACAATCCAGAAATTAAAGAGAATTTGCTGTTACTGCAATAATCTATACCTAGTGTGTTAGAACCTCCTTTACTATGAGAAAAATCCTCACAAAGCCAGGTTTAGTAGTAATCGACTGTTGGGTGTGTCATTCACATCACCTTTAAACCTAGGTGGAGAAATTCATTTTCTGCCTTACACAGTTCACGTTAAACATTACAACAGTTGGGTGCGTCGGGTTGTCAAAGCAGGTGTGGTAGTAAATGTTGTTGACTAGACAATCGATACCATTGGCTGGGCCTTAAAAGTTATTTTTTCTTTTGCTGCTTCTACACCATTAACAACCTTAGATGCAAGCCAAATAACAAAGCTAGTTCCCAGAATGTAAAAAAGTGAGTGTGTGTGTGTGTGTGTGTGTGTGTGTGTGTGTGTGTGTGTGTGTGGTTGTGTGTGTGTGGTTGTGTGTTTGTGTTGATCAATAAATTAATATTATTGTTTTAAAATATTTCGAAATCCCAATGACATCATAATTATTCTGAAATGCTGTAACAAAGCATAAGGTATTTTGCAAACATGCATTTCGTAATTTTTTTGTCTTTTATTCAAAATAAAAAGTTGCAAGTTTGGTTGATATGAGTAAAAATCTATTTTTAGAAATTAACCTTCTAAAATCATATTGGTTATTCAACAGCTTATGTACAGTGTACTCAAGAACAAGAGTCTCTATGACCATCCAAGAGAGAACGTTTCGGGTGTTGGCCAGATACCTATAACAGGATACCAATCCATCGCTGGACACACACACACACGCGCTCACACCTATCCATTTCACATTGAATCCATGTTTTTGATTTGTGAGAGGAAAACGGAGAACTCAAGTAAATGTTTTCTTCCAGACTTGGGAAGAACATTGATACTCCACTAGATTGGGATTTAAGCCTGGATCCTCAATGCTGAGGAGTGAATGTGTTAACCTTTAAGCCACCTAATTTAAGCCTACTCTAATCTTGGATAGCTGCCATTTCACTGGCACAGTTAGTTAAATAACGTTTTGATATTAAAAAAAAAAAAAAAAAAAAAAGCAATCAATCATGCATGAATTAATGTTTACACAGATTGCAAAACTGCATCACAAGCTTTATATAATTTTTTTATGAAAATACAGTTCTTTCTTTGTCTTTCACTTTTATTTATCTTTCAAAAATTGTAATGGTTTCCAAATATTATAATATAATATAATATTACTGCATAGTAGTGCAATGTGTTCCTGTTTGTTTAACAAATCGCCAAGAGCTACAGAGTACCAGAGAATAAACTTCAGCAACGTGTGAAGTTCAGATGAACAAACATTTTAGATCATCAGATGAGTTTTGTTCTATTTTTTGAGAAGCCATAAAAGCTTGTTTTATTTACATTAGTCTAATTGTCATGTTTTTGAAATGATTTTAAAAGTAAAGTAAAATATTACATTTGCACTTTAATGTGCAATTTCTATTTTTTTTTTAAAGATATTTATATGTAGTGAACAATAGTGTATTTATACAGCACAGTGTCTGATCGAAAAGAAGACCTAATTTTTGTGATTTGAAGATACTTTAAAAGCAGACTGTGCTTGTATTTTCATTGCTGTCAGCTCTTTACAAATTGCTTTGTGCTTCCAAATAGGTCAGTCCAAGTGACTGAAAAAAGAAAACTAAATATACTCTAACAAGAAACTATTTTCCTAATGCAATGTAATTTCCACCACAACTTCATATATGTATTTACATCCAATTGATTTCTAAGATTCAAAGCTGAAGACGTGGTTCGGCAAGACAGCATGATTTGATGTTAAAAGATCCCATTTCACACTAGCTTGATCTCCAAACCAATTTGCCAAGAAACCTGGCCATATTTTACTCAGAGCATGTGATAACAAAACTATTTAACTTACAAAGGGCTCAGAGGGCTGACCCAATGCTGTGGATTAAGGGGGTGAGAAAAGTTTTCTGAGAGGCCAGAGGAGAATACTAGGACAAAAATTTCAGCATTCCACTATCACTTTTTAGAAAGGCTGTTACATCTGTGCATAAGAATCTGTCTACAAGTTTTTTATAATTTCAATTGTTAATAAAGAAAAAGGGGCTACGCGGTGGCTTAGCGGTTAGCACATTCACCTCTCAGTGCTTGGGATTCCAGGTTCAAATCCCAATCTGGGTCAAGTTTCCATGTCCTCAGGCCAAAAAGAATACATGGATTTAAGGTAAATAGAATGTTCTATATTGCCCCATATAGTGTGTGTGCGTGTGTGTGTGTGTGTGTGTGTGTGTCTGTGTGAGTGAGTGCCTGTGTGCCCAGCGATAGATTGGTTCCCTGCCCTGGGTGTATCTGCCCAGCACCCGAAACGTTCTCCCCTGGATGGGCATGGGGAACCCCACCCCCATGACACTAATAGAGGATTAAGCATAAGATAATATATGAATGAATAAATGAATGAATGAATGAAAATGATTTGTAGTGAATTCTGAAAATCCAACTGATGTGTGTGTAATATTTTAGATGTATTCTCATTCACTGCAGAAACTTGGGAGCTCCCTTAGATTAGAGAATGGAAATACTCTGTAATTAGACCCAGTGGTTAATACATATTAGTGATGGTGTAAAGGTTTCTGATGGCTTAATGGAATAGCATCTGAAGACACTGTAATGTTCCAAGAATTTTGTAGCACCAACAATAAGGGCAAACAGAAAAACTACTCATTATTTGGTATAACAATTCTTTTAATCAGCAACAATTCTCTGATGTTTTTTTTCTTTGCAGTGTGAGCTACTAAAAGTTCCAAGCCACTTGTAGAATTTAAAAATGTAACTGTCTCAACTTCCTCCTTCTTCATACATAATCCCAAGCTATGTCAGTAATGTTAAGGGGAAAAGATAAAGTATCTGCTTCAGCTCATATCATGCTTCTTCGGTCTGAAAATAATATGTGATGACTTTGGTCTGTGTTCCTTGTCATTCTACAGAACAAATTGAAAAGCAATCAGATTACATATCTAAGACACACACATTTCCACAGTGTTCTATAAACATTATAGTGTATGTGAGATTTATGCAATGTGCTAAACATTAAGCATGTCTGGTTATTATAATACAATGGAAATAAATAAAAATAGGGTATCTAATTAGCTAATGCAGATTTAATCATGAGTCATTTTAAACTAATAGTACTTTAAGGTTAACTCATGGTGGGTTGTTTTCAGTGACTGTCATATATCTAACATTTTCTGCCAATATTTTTCATATTCAAACAGATGTTAAAAAGCATTTATCAAAGACTATAAGTGTATTTGAGCATTAAGTATGGTAATTAGTACATGTGGTTGGTATTTATGGAGTCATTTAGGCATGGTTCAGATATTACAAAAGGCAGATGGTTTTTGGTCCACAAATTATGGAATTTTGTTTTATGGAGGAGTTTGATTGAATAAGCTAATTTTAAAATTCTGAACATAACAGTAGTTTTGGTCCAAAGATAACACATGGTTCAAATTTCCTGCTAAAATTAGATAATAGGTATCTAAAAAAATACAACAAAAAACTATATACTGTATAGTCTACCTTTTACAAATCTGTATGTGCCACCAGGGTCTGCATCCACACTTGACATTCTAAAAGGGAAGAAACTGCTAATAAGATTGGCTGTACCTCTTGATTTAGATTTAAAATTTGAATAAAACAGCTGACCTACCCATTCAAACCTAATCCTGACTTATGTAAATGTTTTTCCAAAAGGAAGGCAATTTCAACCTTGAGTTGCTTCATATGTAACATAATTTTTTTACCTTTTTCTGCACAGTTTTAAGATTTTAAATTCTGTCTCATTTCTAATTATGCAATGTACACTGGCCATATAAGATCAGTGATTTAATCCATATTTTTATTTCCAAAGAATGAATTTGTAACATAATATATAAATATATATATATATATATATATATATATATATATATATATATATATATATATATATATATATATATATATATATAATGCATAGGTATATGTGAAAAGAGTTTCTCTTTTAAAGAGAAACTCTTAAAAGAGTTGCTGTTGTTGCCTTAAGTTGGGACTTGAGGTCTGATTGCAGAAATGCCTTTTGCAAAATAGAGGTACAAAACTGAACCAGTTTCAGAAAATATTAGTCTCATTTTATTATCTTACTCTACTTGTTGGGAGGGCGTTCCCCATCCCCAATGTTTCAGGCGCTGTGCAGGTACACCCAGGACAGAGTGCCAACCCATCGCACATTTGCAAATGTGCTTGTTTAGTATATAGCTGTTTAGACATATATCGTGCAGTGAAATAATTCAATTACAAATCTTACTATGTGTATGTAATTGGCCTAAAATAATAAAACTATTGAATTATTATATATTTGCTTTTTTTAAAAATATTGTCTTTAAAGTTTTTGGTACAGTTTTATATGTATGTAAATATGTTTGTGTTCATTAACAAAAAGGTTCTGGGTCATTTTAAAACTAACTTGTGCTGCTTGCATAATTTATGGAGTTATAAATTACATTCTTATGTACTATTAGCTTTTTTCAACACATTGTTAGGTTTACAAGACTGAAAAAATAAATAACCTGTTCAAATAAAGTATGTAGAAATGTAAAACTCTTCAAAAAATCAATTCAATTAAAAATTGCCTCTGTTTATATTTCTTTACCTTGTTACAACTTGCTATGTGGTTCATGCCGAGATATTATCATTAAATGTTTCATTTTTGTAGACGGCTAGCTGTGTTTTACACTTTATAAGCCTTAAATTACTGTAAGGTGCATTGTGGCAATTGTTAAAAGCACTAAGTAAATGAAATCGAGTTAAGAACCACCCCCTCCTTCACAGCCTGTAACTCAGACTGAATACCATCAAACTCCCCTGGAAAGTATATTCTTTCACTTGGACCTGAGAAGAGCACTGATGTTTCTGTTTGGATATGAGAGCATCCTGGACTTCACTTAGACCAGTCTGTCAGTTTCTCTGCTGGCACCAACTGACCTGTTACCAAAGTTCTTTCAACTGTATGTTTAGTGAAGATTCTTGCCCATTTATTCAACAAAATCCTTAACACAAAGCCAAAGCACAAGTTATGTGTTTAAATATTAAATAAATTATTCTGTTCTTCTTGAAATACTCATGAAAAATCATGAATAAAACTAATACATGACAATGATCCATCTCACAAAAGCTGATTAACTGCTATTTGAGAAAGTTAAAGACATCCCAATGTATTGTGATTTTGATGATGTGTGCATACTGAGTGTTTTTTTTTTTCAAAAAAGATGTTAATCCTTAGAATTAATGTTCAGCTATCAAACAAAAATAGTCATCCGTAATTTGTTTATTTGCTACGAGGTAAAAATAAAGGCTCTGTTTATACTTTTTTGTCAGAAGTTGTAGATTGTTTTTCATGTCCTGCAGTCAGGCAAACATTTTATACTGTACATTAACCTACTATGTTCAGTGTTCAAGGAATCAAGGAGTGAGTAAAAACACCCAAAATATGTCAGAACTACAAATATATTTTTATAAATCCTCTACTATCCACAGTGTCTAATGGAATGTTACCAAGAACTTTGGAACTTGAGAGTGGTGGTTGTCATAGTGTAAAAATAAAGAAACATCACTTAGTCATCAATTGTGTTCAGGCAAAGAAAGCTTAGATTTGGTTTCAAAACACTCCTGCAAATTGTCAGAAGATCAAGTACAGGTATCAGATATGTGTCTAAACACTGATTTTTTTTTTTTTTTTACTGAAATATAATATTGGTTTAAATATGTAGGCAGTGTTGGGCAAGCTATTTGTAAAATGTATTGAGATAAGCTATTATTCATTCATTCATTATCCCCCGCTTTATCCTCTATTAGGGTCGCAGTGGGGTTCCCCATGCCCAGATAAGCTATTAGTTACTGGAAAATAAATGATACATAATTACACAAAAACTAACACTTATTGAAATATAGCAAGCTCAGTTACACAAATATGGAAAAAGTAACTTAATGCTTGAAGACAAGCCGATGAACAAACACACACACACACACACACACACACAAAAAGACAATTTTCTTTTTTCAGTGTTTTTACCTTTTATTTTTCAAGGATCACCACAGCAATGAACTCACATTTAATACTTGGCCAGTGTTTCACAATGGATGCCCTTCCTGACACAACTCTCTACCGGGCCTGGGGAAACACGAAATATAGGGACAATTTAGAGCAGCCGATTTCAACAAATCCATGTTTTTGGACTGTGGGAGGAAACTGTTGAACCTGGAGGAAACCCACATAGAGACGGGGAGAACATGGAAACTCCACCGAGATCAGGATTCAAACCTGGATCCCCAGTGCTGAGAGGCGAACGTGCTAACCACTAAGCCACCATGCCGGCCTAACACACACAAAAAATGATCTGGGTATAATTCAGTTTGCTCTGAATGTGCGACTGAGCACTGAAAGTGTTGTGGAACAGGGTGCTGGCTGAGGACAGGAACTGAAGAACATGTGTGTTCACTTTAAAGTCTCCAAAAGTCACCACATCCACCAGAAAAAGTTGCCAGATTTGTCGCAAATCACTTTTTGTTATTCATTCAATCATTCATTCATTATCTCCGGCTTTATCCTTTATTAGGGTCGCGGTGGGGTTCAACATGCCCATCCAGGGAAGAACGTTTCAGGCGCTGGGCAGATAGACCCAGGACAGGGCGCCAATCCATCGCTGGGCACACACTCACTCACACAGACACACTCTATATGGGGCAATTTTGAGAATTCAATTGACTTGATCCATGTTTTTGGACTGTGGGAGGAAACCAGAGAACCCGGAGGAAACCCACGCAGACACTGGGAGAATATGGAAACTCCACCCAGATGGGGATTCGAACCTGGAATCCCTAGCGCTGAGAGGCGAATGTGCTAACCACTAAGCCGCCGTGCCACCTCTTTTTATAAAAGAGTAATAATAATAATAATAATAATAATAATAATAATAATAATAATAATAATAATAATAATAATAATAATGATAATAATAATAATAATAATAATAATAATAATAATAATAATAATAATCTAAAGCGCAGTATGGTGGCTTAGTTGTTAGCACGTTCGCTTCTCAGCACTAGGGATTCCCGGTTCGAATCCCAATCTGGGTGTAGTTTCCATGTTCTCCCCGTGTCCGCCTGTGGGTTCTCCGGTTTCCTCCAAAAACATGGCTCAAGGTAAATTGAGTTCTCCAAATTGCCCCATATAGAGTGTGTCTGTGTGTGTGTGTAAGTGTCCAGTTATAGATTGGCGCCCTGTCCTGGGTGTATCTGCCCAGCGCCCGAAACGCTCTCCCCTGGATGGGTATGGGGAACCCCCCCCCCACACCCCCCGGCGACCCCAGTAGCGGATAAAGCGTAAGATAATGGATGGATGGAAAATAATCTAAAGTCTATTGATGACAACACAGTTTTAAAATCTGCCGATGTGTGTGTGTGTGTGTGTGTGCGCGTGTGTGCATGTGTGCATGCATGCGTGTGTGCGCGCTGTGAGAGAGCTCGACCGTCAGAGCAGTTTGTGCTACTTGTCGTATTGCTTGTGGATTTTCTATGGACGCCGAACTTCGTGCTTTCCTAAAAGAGACACTAGAGAAAGATTAGTCTAGTAGTGATACGGAATATCTCACGAAAGTCCAGATTTTCTTCTCGTTTGCGTCTTTGTTGTGTGTTTGTTGATACTCGAGGAGAGCCGGGGTGAGTAAACATTCATATGAATTGTTATGAGTTAGCCAAGATAGCCGCGATGCTAAAACAAGCTGTAAACCGCGCAGACAGCGTTTATTCCAAGTGTCAGTGTACGGTTGACATTGTATTTGTTCTGGTGCATCGGTTTTACTTGAAACAGCGCGGTATATCCAGCAGACTGCAGAAATAACATCGCAGTTTATCCTGTAGGCTAGCGCTAAGCTAACTGTCAGCGTTGAGGATCAGAGAGCTGCCCTCATCAGAACTCTGCGTTTCCTCGGGATCCACTAAACCTCTGCAGATTGCTGACAGAGCTGTTACCATGAAATAGTCTTAAGATGGAAAGAATTACAGAAAGCAGTTGAGATTTCTGCTTAAGGGCGAGCTTTTTGTCCAGTGTGTTTAAACCTCGTAAGTGGTTGTACCTGGATAAAAGACAGATACTGGCACGCTGTGTTATGAGTATTTGTACTACTTTCCTTCACTATTTCCACCCATCCATCCATTATCTTCTGCTTTATCCTCTACTAGGGTCGCGGGGGGTTCCCTATGCCCACCCAGGGGAGAATGTTTATGGGCGCTGGTCAGATACACCCAGGACAGGGCACCAATCTATCACTGGACACTCACACACACACACACACACACACACACACACACACACACACACACACACACACACTCACTCTATATGGGGCCATTTGCAGTATTCAACTGACCTTGATCCATGTTTTTTGGACTGTGGGGGAAAACTGGAGAACCCGGAGGAAACACAGACACGGGTAGAACATGGAAACTCCACCCAGATTGGGATTCGAAGAAGGCGAACGTGCTAACAACTGAGCCACCTTGCCGCCCTGCACTATTTCCTTTTTTCTATTATTTTTTATATATATTTGTGGGTGGCAGGTGTGCATTAGCTGTGTTATGATCAGGAAAAATCTGAATGTACTTGAGTAATAGGATGAAGATCATCTCATCTCATTATATTCTGCTTAATCCAGCTTTAATAATCAATCCATCTCATTTTGATAAAGTAAAAAAAAAACAAAATGGAATTTACAATGTCAGTAAGCATTGTGTTTTTGTCACAGTCTCTTATTGTTTAACATCATAAAGACTTTTTTTTATAGACATAGAGCGCTTACTCCTAACTGAGTTGCAGCACCTCATCAAATCATATTAGTCGATTAATAGAATTTGTTTTTTGATGATGTTCTGTATCTCTTAAGATCCTTTCCATGTTGTCAGTATAGTAACAATGTCAGCATTACATTGACATAAATGATTGGCACGGTGGCTTAGTGGTTAGCACGTTCGCCTCTCAGCGCTAGGGATTCCCGGTTTAAATGCAATCTGGGTGGAGCTTCCGTGTTTGCCCTGTGTCCGCGTGGGTTCCTCCAGGTTCTCCGGTTCCCTCCCACAGTCCAAAAACATGGATCAAGGTCAATTGAATTCTCCAAATTTCCCCATATAGAGTGTCTGTGTGAGTGAGTGTGTGCCCAGTGATAGATTGGCACCCTGTCCTGGGTGTATCTGCCCAGCGCCCAAGACGTTCTCCCCTTGATGGGCATGGGGAACCCGCTCCGCGACCCTAGCAGAGGATAAAGTGGAAGATGATGGATGGATCCTTGCTTGATTGATTTAGGTAGTACAAATTGGTAGGAATGGTAGAATACGAATTTATAAAGGTGGCATGGTGGCTCAGTGGTCTCATGTCACAGCAAGAAGGTTCTGGGTTTGATTTTCAGAGTAGATCAAAAACTGCTGTTCAAAAGTTTTGAGGTATTAATATCTAATCATCCATCATGACTTGATATATTGCTTCAATACCCACACTGAGGGTAAGTTATTGGTATTGGGTAAGTTAAGTTAAAGTAATATTAGACTGTAATTATCCACCTAGAAATCTGTCAAAAATATAATCACAAAAGCATATACAAGCTACCAAATAAAAGTGTAAAACATAAGCTCGCTTTATCTTTCTTCATAGCTCTTTTGTTTATGTTATCTTAAAGTGTACATTCAATAAATCAATAAAGCATTGATTTATTGACTGTACATCAGTGTTAGCCAATATTCTCCTGACTGTTATAATCATACATTATGGTCAAATAATATGCCAGTTAGCGATGACAGTGGTTAATGTTTATGTTGTGTTGTGTTCCAACTGCAGAATCTGCAAACGATTATAATGTTCCCCAGCCCAAATTAAATATATAAAGCATATGAAATTCTATTTTAGTGCATTTTGCACCAACCAAATAATGCTTGCTTTGTAGCACTATTGGGGTCCTGACCATTAGAGAACAGAGTAAAGGGTACTAACACAGTATGTACTGTAGTCCACAGATTTTAGAACTACAAAGTCCATCTTTACAGTGAGTGGGACTGATGCAGCAGAGCAAAAAAGTGCCGTGTACAAACCGTTTCAGGAATCATTTTTGAATTTGTGGCAGAGTTTAACTGGGAATTAAAAACAAACTATTTAATCATGAATGTATAGTTCACGGGCGGCACCGTGGCTTAGTGGTTAGCACGTTCGCCTCTCAGCGCTAGGGATTCCCGGTTCGAATCCCCATCTGGGTGGAGTTTCCATATTCTCCCAGTGTCTGCGTGGGTTTCCTCCGGGTTCTCTGGTTTCCTCCCACAGTCCAAAAACATGGATCAAGTTAATTAAATTCTCGAAAATTGCCCCGTTTAGAGTGTGTCTGTGTGAGTGAGTGTGTGCCCAGTGATGGATTGGCGCCCTGTCCTGGGTCTATCTGCCCAGCGCCCGAGACGTTCTCCCCTGGATGGGCATGGGGAACCCCACCGCGACCCTAATAGAGGATAAGCGGGAGATAATGAATGAATGAATGTATAGTTCACGTTCAAGTTTGTGGTCACCTTATTGTTATTTTACATTCAATATAAATAACATTTGTTTACGTTTGTGATGTCATGAATGACATTTTGTTTTCTAATTTGGGTCCTACATTCATGGACTCATGGATATAGAAATACATTCTCTTACATTTAGTTACAATAGGTTTTGCTACACTGGTGCTGTTACATGCATGGTTGTACATTTAAGCTGTGACTGCAGTGACTGTGTGATGGTACAGCACATTTTTAATGTGAAATTTTGCCACCTCTTTATTTTACACCATTTTTCTCCTATTTATAGCTCCGTAATGCCCATCAGGCATTTACGTCCTCTACCACTTCTACTCTGTGTGTTTATAAGCTTCTACTCGTACATGGTCCAAGGACAGTGCACTTTCACACCCATTTGAATAAATGAGCTGATCGTTGTCCATGGTTGGCTAGTTTTGTTGTGATTGGGAGCACGTCCATTTTGCTTTTCTTGAGGTAATCATCAGGATTCGATCCAGTAATCTGTGGATGGGCAATGTTACTGTAGCACCACCCAGGACTAGTTTAGTAGCTTGATTATGTTACTTCTGTGGGCAGAAATGCCTTGTTGATGCCAGAGGTCAGAGGAGAATGGCCAGACTGGTTCGAGCTGATAGAAAGGCAACAGTGACTCAAATAGCCACCCGTTACAACCAAGGTAGGCAGAAGAGCATCTCTGAACGCACAGTACGTCGAACTTTGAGACAGATGGGCTACAGCAGCAGAAGACCACACCGGGTGCCACTCCTTTCAGCTAAGAACAGGAAACTGAGGCTACAATTTGCACAAGCTCATCGAAATTGGACAATAGAAGATTGGAAAAACGTTGCCTGGTCTGATGAG
>JAFMOD010000880.1:1076292-1080827 GCA_019802435.1 Corydoras maculifer | reverse complement strand
TGGTTGCACTCAGGGAAAAGGGGGCTGAATAATTTTGCACATCGCACTTTTCAGTTTTTTATTTGTAAAAAAATTGTTGATTCATGTATAACTTTCATTCCACTTCACAATTGTATACCACTTTGTGTTGGTCTTTCACATTAAATTCCAGTGAAATATATTTATGTTTGTGGTTGTAATGTGACAAAATATGGCAAAGTTCAAGGGGTATGAATACTTTTGCAACCCACTGTAAATGTAAATATAGAGGTACTGAATTTCTATAATTTCACTGTAAATATTACAAATATACACTATACATGCCTTTATGTAGTTGTCGTATGCTTTTTAAATTTTTTAAAAATTTTTATGTACAAGTTAATTTTTATTTAAGTTTCTTTTTTAATAGCATTTGGCCTATTCATCCTGACAGGAGCAGTGTGAAGAGCAAATGGCTCAGATAGCCAAGGTCTTTAATGATATTTCTTTAACGATTTTTCTCACCTTCCTTGGGCTGTGCCTTCCTTATGTGGATGTCCTGGAAGGAGGGAACATCTAAAGTAATGGGAGAGAAGCAAACACTGTGTCTTTATTCGGTCACTCAATTCTCTGCATATTTAAATTGTGTACATTTTTTAACCCACTATTTTAAAATCTCAATCCAATATTAGAAGTTAGAATTTGATTTTAGTTTTAAAATCACAAGCAAAAAAGCCACCCATGTTTCATTCTTAGAGATAAAATAAAGCAAATGTAAAAAAAAACTTTTCTACTGTATATAGTCTTTATATATCAAAAAAAGTAATGAGGTTTGATATTGGAGGTTATTTCTGTTGGGAACAAAGATGAAGGAACCATTTTTTGAATCTTTAAGCTCATTCTCAGTGATAATTGTTTCTTTTCTTTTTTTTAAATTTGTATAGATGCCTTGCCCTCGATGTCACACTCAATCGAATGGTGGCTATATATAAATGCGCTTTCTTAGCAGGAGCAGGTTTCTACTCTTAGCTCAGAGTGCATGCAAGGACAAAAAATCTGAGCAGTTTACATTTATTATTACTGTATGATGAAAGTTACTAACATGATAAGTGAAACAAGTCATATGAAGAACTAAAACAAGGCCATGTTGGTTGGTACAGTAATATTTTTTCATGAAAAGCATTATTAAAGAAAGTATAAGAAAACAGTTAAATTTTACAGTTGCCAATAACTGAGTCAGAAAGGGTCCCTGCATTCTGTATCCCTATTTTCATTTATTTTGGTTCACAGCTTAGTAAGCCTTTTTGTTTGTCATGGTTTCTACTCTCTTGGTAATGCTCCATAACAAACAGCACTGAAACCATTTGCAGATAAATGCTCTTGAGAGAAATCTTAGACATACATTGAGCACTGAGATAAAACCAGTAGTGTAGTCTGAGCTGGAACATGAATGAATTCCAACAGAAAGTTTCTAACTTGTTACAGGTGCTGCTAAAACTCTTTCATTCATTATCTCCCGCTTTATCCTTCATTAGGGTTGCGGTGGGGTTCCCCATGCCCATCTAGGTGAGAACGTTTCGGGCACTGGGCAGATAGACTCAGGACAGGCCGCCAATCCATCGCTGGGCACACACACACTCACACAGACACACTCTATATGGGGCAATTTTGAGAATTCAATTAACTTGATCCATGTTTTTTAACTGTGGGAGGAAACCGGGAGAACATGGAAACTCCACCCAGATGGGGATCGAACCGGGAATCCCTAGCGCTGAGAGGCGAACGTGCTAACCACTAAGCCACCGTGCCGCCCGCTGTTAAAACTAAACATTTATATTTTAGAAAAAGAACAATCATCAGCGATAGATTGGCGCCCTGTCCTGGGTGTATCTGCCCAGCGCCCGAGACGTTCTCCCTTGGATAGACATGGGGACCCCCCCCCCCCCGCGACCATAATATAGGATAACAGTGGAAGATAATGTATGAATGAATGAATGAATGAATGAATGAATGAATGAATGAAAAATCATACCCTTAATTCATAAATAAAAATGAACACAATTAAAGCGCCTGTGTTTTCTTTACAATACATATTTGAAATTCTCTACAAAACATTTGGTCCATGGTTAAATACAGAACATGTTTATTTTATAGTGTTTGATTTTTTTTTTGCCAATTTTGCCATTGGATACATTAAATAGGCTAACTATATTTTTATTTTGTTTTTCTGCAGTTTAAAAATATTTATTGTACGCTGAACATTTTACATCTCAGTAGAAAACCCCAAACACACTATGACTTTAATAAATAAATAAAAGTAAAATTAAAATGTCAATATGAGAAATAAATAAATTAGCAAAACACAATTTCTTTCTTTCTTTTTCACAATTCCTTTCTCTTTAAAAATACAGTATGAAGAAACTAATTTTGTGGCAAAAAAAAGTGTTTAAGTGAAAAAAGTGTCGAAAAAATATATTTGTTCATTTTGTTTGATTATAGACATCTTATTAGTAATTGGGTTTATCCCACATATTTATACACACACACACACACACACACATGTTGATAATTTTTTAATATATTAAATAGTCTAAAAATATTAATAACTGAAAACAAAACAAATTTGTGTATCTTTGTCTGTATTACAAAATAATTCTACTTTAAAACTACTTTCACAATAAACTAACACTAATGGTATTTCAAATTTATTTTAATACTAATAACTAGAGGATCAGGCAGTACAGTTTGTGCTAAGGGCATTTTATTGGGCCGTACATTCATATTGTTCATACATCAATAGATATGTATCTTCTATTTTACTGCTAAAAGGTAAAATGAACTCCATTCGTCAAATGTGGCATTTTAAAACTGAAAGAAAAGCAGTTATGTGGCAGATAAGCAGAGCTTTTGTGAGTGCATTGTGCTTTTAAGAATCTCATGGGAGGTTCTAGTCTTTTAGACATGCAGGAAACTCTGTGTATGTGTTTTATGTCAGAATTTGTCACAGTGATTGATTTTAGCATCCTGTGACTCTCACAGAGAGAGAAGCAACAGTTATACTGATCAGCTACAATATAAAGAGCTGTCTGTGATGTTACAGTTGTGACTGATCAGTGTATCACATGCATAAAAAAAAAAAAAAATGTCTGTACCACCTTTTGGAATTACTGCATGACGTTGCAAAACACTGAAAGGATATGTCTTAATTTTCTAGGCCTGATTTGCTTAATAAATGTGTATGCAATTTAATATTCAGTATTGATAATGCTGACTGTGTTTAATTATTGGGGCTTGCACATGTTCCACATTAAGGTAATGATTTGAAATGGTTCACAGAGATTTCTGTTGCAACTCTCAAGACAGAAATCCTTCACTTTGCTTTATTTGTCAGCTGACTGAATTAACAGGCTGAATTAATTTAGCAGTGAATTGCAGATGTCACATTGAAATTGCTAAATCTATGACCAGTCGCTAACTAATGAAATTTCAATTGCCCAGCAAGATGTTAAATTCCTGCATCAGTCTGCCTTGCATTGATAAATTGTGGGATGTACTGTAGAGCTTAGTGTCTAGAGAACTGGCAACAATTTTAAATATTTTTGTGTGTAGTAGATGAAGTGAAGTAGATTTGATTTATAATTGGCATGCATAACTTTGGATTCTTTTAAGATTTTAACTTTTTTTTATGACTCATGCCCCATTTATTTAATCTGCTATGAGGACCAAGGTCATTGGGTAAAACGTTCTGCTGCATGATTTACAGTGAGGAAAATAAGTATTCAAACACCCTGCAACGGAGTGGTCTGAAATATAAGTATTTGAACACCTGTGAAAACCAAGGTTAATATTTGTTACAGTAGACTTTGTTTGCAATTACTGAGGTCAAACGTTTCTTAGGATCATTGATACGCCATGGGGTAAGCTCTTGTGTGGAGCCATAGTTTGAAGGAGATTGACACTCATTGACACTCATTGACACTTCTTCCTTTTTCTAAGAATTGCTTTATTGATTAACAGTTGATTTTTTTTTTCACCAAGCTGCTTGGCAATTGCCCCGTAGCCCTTTCCAGCCTATGTAGTTTAACTATTTTTTCTCTGGTGTCTTTGGACAGCTCTTTGGTCTTGTTAAAAGTTGGAGTCTTACTGATTGTGTGGGGTGGACAGTAGTCTTTATGCAGCTAACGACCTCAAACAGGTGCTTGTAATTTAGAATAATTAGTGGAATGGAGGTGGAGTTTTTAGAGGCAGACTGACAGGTCTTTGAGGGCCAGATTTTTTGCTGATTGGCAGGTGTTCAAATACTTATTTGCAGCTGTAACACACAAATAAATTATATAAAAAAAAAAAAAATTGTGATTTCCAGATTATGTTTTTAGATTGTGTCTCTCACAGTGGACATGCACCGAAGATGAAAATTTCAGATACTTATTCAAATACTCAATAAAGAAATCCTCAAATACTTATTTTCCTCACTGCATATGGATGATCATCCATCCATTGTCTTCTGCTTCCACTAGGGTCGCGGTGGGGTTCCCCATGCCCATCCAGTGGAGAACATTACAGGTGCTGGTCAGATA